>VWZG01000903.1:65907-91794 GCA_013396735.1 Grallaria varia
TTTTTTTAAGTGAGATAAGAGCACTTAGAACTGTGGTGGACCCCAGATTCACTGAAGTTCATAAATTCTGGTAGAACTTCCATTTTCACTGGGCCGGGTCACAGAATATTCTGAGTTGGAAGGGACCCACAAGGATCATCAATTCCAGCTCTTAACTGAATGGCCCATGCAGAGATCAATCCCACAACCTTGGTGTTATTAGCAGCAAGTCTTAACCAGCTGAGCTAATCTCAGGTCATGACATAAAAATGTTCATCTGCCTTCTTAGAAAACTTCAGTGCCCTAAAGGCAGTGCTGTTATTTTGGAAGATGAGAGAGGTTTTAACTGGTGCTGGAGAACTAACCTGTGTTCTCGCTCAGTTCCAGGAACCCTTGCCTAGAAGATGGCAGAATGGACCTGTGTGTTTTCCTCCTTGAAGCTGCCCAAGGACCAGCTTATGTTTCTGGGCCTGGGGTGGGTCAGGGCTGGGCTCGGCTTGTGTCCAAAATGCTGTTCAGATGGACACAACCTCAGCGTGGGACTGGTTTTTGTTTTTGTTTTGTCTTTTAATTTGGTTTGGGTCGTTTGTTTCATTAAGGTTTTGTTTTAGAGTCATATTTTACATGTTTTATTAGAGAAATTTGCAATTTCATTCCCTCAACAAGGTGTTTAACTTATTAAAGCCCCTGGCAAGTTTTAACAAAATGAATGGCTGGATAACAGTATTCGCCACTTCCTGTCTTCAAAGTTCTTTAAAATCCAGATGAATCTTTGAGTTGTTTGTTTTAAATTACACTTACAAGTTAATGAAAATTGAAAGGAATACATAATTTCACTCTTAAGAAAATTAGTGATTTCTTAATTACCTGTGTAATTAAAACAAAGTCATTAGATGCTGCAGAGAACAGCTGATTGAAAAAAAAATCCTCTCAACCCATTACCTTTCTAAAAAACTGGATGGCACCAGGGCAGCAAGTAGAGTTGCAGAAACTGCTTTCTAAACCAGCAGCCTGCTCTGAGCACGGTACAGGAGATCAGTTTGCTCTGCTCACAAAGAATAGATCAGGAGTTAAAGGCAGGGGAGCAAAGCAGTATGAACTGAGTTCTAATCTTAGTTACATGGTTATCGCTCATAAAAGTAAAAGCTAAAGTGTTTAGGGGGGAAATTGTGTGGTAAAAATATATTTATTTTCTTAATCCTCCGAATCCCTTGCTTTTGTAAAATTAGCTAGTTATGATGTAAGACTGAGGAACTGGAGTAGAATAAGAGAAAGTCCTTGCTGTATTTCCATGTCTGCTCAAGATCCTTCATTGTCCCTGTTCTCTAGACTATGCAAACATAATCATTTTTACCCCAGGTTAAACACAGCTGCAATGGTAATGCAGCTGAAAGACAGAAACGAGCCTTCATTAATGATGGCCAAACCGAACTGATTAATTTAGATTAAAATAACACTGAAGATGGAATGACTTTGATTTTTTTTATTTTTTTTTTTTGGGGGGGGGGTTTCCAGCTTAAATGGCTGTTTGGGAATCAGGGAAAACCCTCTGGCATTCTGGTTTGGTCCCTGTGCAATGTGCTGAAACAGTTAAAAGCAAATTGTGTACATTTTGTTCAGCCCAACAGTCTGGAGGTTTAAAAGATAAGAGGTCATTCTCAGCATGAATGAACTGTGAAATGTATTTGAGAATGAAGCCTTTGATGAGAAGTTGCATAAAAAATCCACCCAATTTCCATTTTAAGATGTATCACGTTTTTTCCTGCAGAAAAGTCTCATCTTTTGAAATTCAGACCATTGTACTGAGCACATTTTTTTAAAGGTATTTTAATGACAATTGAAATCTGAAACCTCCCCTAAAACTATGTCAGGGAAAATCCTCTGTTCTTGAGTTTTCCTTGCTCAGCTGTAACTACCCTTAAATATTTTAGGCCAAATGCCCTTCCAGACTTACACAAGGTTTTGGCTCCTAGGTGGTTGGTCTGAGCTAAGAAAAGCTTTCCTGTGAGTGGCATTGCAAATACTGCACCAGAGCCATCACCAAGCAGACAGATTTCTTGGTTCATCAGAGGGTGGTAAGTTCTCCTTAGTGCCAGAATAACAGTAGAAGTGCTTTTCTAGCCGAGGGGTACGTGACACAGACACTGTAGGTAGAGGGACAGCTCACTACTGCCTGTACTAGTTCCTGAGAAGTACTTGTTCTAGAAGTCTGTGAAATAAGTTATATTAGGAAATGAAGTGAAATTCTGGTAAGTAATATGCAAACAAAACCAAAACCGGTTTTCTTGAAGCACTGAGGGAGACTGATAAAGTTCAGCTGACATCAAGGGCACAGCATGTAAGTTGTCAGGTCTAACACCTTTCACAAGCACTAGTGCCACTGAACTATAATAGAAAATAAGACAATTCAGCTTTCACAATAATACAGTAGAACTCTTCTGAATGTACTGTGGTACATATGCACTGTGAAGAATCCTTTAAAAAAATAACCATTTTGTGGATTACATTTTACATTTATCTGTGTGTGTGCAGAAAACAATTTGTACTGGACCTTCCCTCATTACACTTCTTGCAAGTGCTCAAATGGTAGAGGCCAGCACTTCCTCCCAACTTCTTCTGTCTCCCTTCCTGCACTCTGGGTCTGTCAAGCAGGTTACAGATTTGTTCCAGCTCTAAAGTAGCCAGAAAAATGGAGGTATGACGTGGCCCGGTAGGAAAGAGGAGCACGGGACAAAGGGCTCTTGTTGAAGGGAAGGAAGTGAAAAAATGAAGCTTTATTTGAAGGGTGGCGACGGCTTTTATAGGGTTTGGGTGGAAGGTTCTGGAAAGGGGCGGAGCTTGGGCGGAGCATGCAAATGCAAACCAATCAAAGGAAAAAGGGGGTGGTAACACTGCACTGCGGCAACTGCCATCCAATTAGGGAAAAGCACATTACAGAAATATATGATTTTTAACAAAACCAATTAATGCCTATTTTTAACAATCACGAACTCTATTTCTAATAACAAAAACATCTCTAACGCTTAAACAAAGACTGTGTTAACACATTCTTCTGCTTCTTCATTGCCTTTTTCTTGCTTCTCGTGTCCTTTCTTCCATCTATACGCCTCACGTTTCTGGCTTCTGACAGAGGTACCATTGGGAGGAAGCACCACTCCAACCTATGGAAGGAAACATCTTTTGCAGTGCTCGGCCCATAACACTCACCATCTGGCTCCACTGGTGAGGAGAATCTTACATCTGCATTCCATCGTGCTGCAATTAATTTTTTTTGAAAACTCATTCTCTAATTGATATCAAACCTTTGTGACAAATAGCTGATGCTAAGCAGCGCTATGAGGAGTAAAGTCTATAAAAGAAACAATTGCCTTTGTTAGCTTTGGAATAACTGTGAAAAACTTGGGATAAACTTTGTGAACTCAGACTCTCCCCCATACGTGATGTCATCCTTGAGGAGCAGCGCAGCCTGTACAAGTGTCTTTCCAAGGTCTCTATTATGGTACTTGGAATACCTTTGTCTATCTACAAAGGGTGTGTTTGCCTGGTGTTAGGCAGCTTAATGGAAAGTAGGCTTAAAATTCCTATGGCTTAAGCAGTGTGGTTTAAAATAAACAGGTTATAGTTATGTGTATAACTTGACAGCATGCTTTTGGGGCTCTAGTGTAAATTCAGTGCTGAAAACCACTGGACTGTGGAATAGATTTCACTTGCAATCCAGACTTCTGTAAGGACCCTGGCTTTGGAGAGTAGGTCTGATGGTACAAGTGTGCGGGCTTCTCCCCAGGCTCCCCGGAGGGGGACCCTCTGCCTGATCAGCTGCTGACTGCCACAGTTTGGGCTGTCCCTGTTGAGCGCTGGGAGGTGTGAACAATACGCTGCCCTCGCCTTGGCCGTGCCCGGCAGAGCCACGTGGGTTTGTGGGGTCAGCAGGCAATGTGGACAGCCCTGCTGCCCACAGGTCCGGCCGGCGCTGCTGTGGGTGAGAATTCCTGTGTTAGGTACACAGGGAGCGTTTTCAAGAGCCGGACACCCCAACGTGTTGGGTGTCTGTCAGCAAGTGAAACCCTGAGCTGCTCTCGAAATTCTGCGGAACAGGTAGATGTGATTGAAGAGAGACTTGTGTGTTATTTCTGACTGGGAGAGGGGTGGAGGGGCAGGAAGGGTGGGGAGGAAAAGGGGAACCATTGCTGTTTTGTGGGTGGGTTTGCTTTTCTTACCTGGGAAGCAACAAGCAGTCTGCCTGGGCAGCCTCTGCTTTTAATTCTTGCAGCCGTGGCGCGAAGGTGAGGTGGGAGGCGAGGAGGAGGAGGAGGAGAGGAAGCAGAGCTCCCTGCTGCTCCCCCCAGAGGGGTGGCACGGGGCAGTGGAGTCAGCCCTTACCTGGTGGGCTGGGACCGTCATCTGCTCCCCTGAGCCCCGGGCTGAAGGAGGTAGCAGTGCCCACTTGTCTGTCTCTGTGGCTGTGCTGGGTTTGGTTGGGGTAGACTTCAGTTTTTTCACAGTACTCAGTATGGACTGGTTTGGATTTGTGCTGGAAGCAGCGTTGATAAAACAGCAATATTTTCATTATTGCTGAGCAGTTCTGAGACAGAGTCAAGGTCTCTTCTTCTCCTCCCCCCACCGGCGAGCAGGCTGGGGGGCACAAGGAGTCGAGAAGGGACACAGCCAGGACAGCTGACCCACACTGGCCAGGGGGGTGTTCCAGACCATATGGCTTTGTGCTCAGCAATAAAACTGGTGGGGGGCTGCTGCTCAGGAACTGACTGGGCATTGGGTGGAGTAATTGTTTCTGTTTGCATCACTTGGGGTTTATCTCTCTCTTTTTGTTAATTTCTTTTTCATTGCAATTTACATGTTGTATTATGTTATTTGAATTATTAAAGTTTTTTACCTTTACTCATGGGTTTTCTCACATTTACCCTTCCGATTCTCTCCCCACTGAGGGGGTGTGAGCTGTGGCTGGAGTTACACCATGACAGCAGGTAAATGCCAACTTGATCAATTCCAAACTTAACATTTTCACTTCTGCAATGTGGAGCACCTCTCAGAGCATACCTAGGAGACAGGGCAAGGTGCACCTGTAGTGTTCTAGTATGGCTTGTAGTTAAGCTGGGAAATACACTGCATGCATCAATACTCATTACATATTGTCCAGGATAAGTGCAGAAAATCATACTTGTGGTCTTCACCGGTGGAAAGACTTCACTCTGGAATACCAATTTCATTGATCACTGTCTGCCATTCCTAAGGGCTGGGATGAACGTGCATTCACAGAGCCTGGCTCGCTGCTGCTGAGTCTTAGTTGATGGTCATGCCATGGCTGGTCCACGGGAACTGCTGGTTTCTGTTTGTATGGCAATTAACCAAAAATAGCCCACGGTGCAGCAGTGAAGTATCAGAAGGCAAATACAGTTTTCAGTAAAGGTAGAGGGGAAGGAAAGTGACCAAATCCCATCAGTGTTCTGTGCAGTGCAGGGTCTGTCCTATGTTTGCTTTACCCATTTTAGTGAATATGAATTTTTTTAATGAAATTACCTCATCTAAATTAAGGTCGCAAACCCACTTCCCCATGTAAAGTACCCGATTGTTCAGTGACAGCAGGTACATAAATCTGATGGGGGACACTGCAGGGCAGGAGTGGCTCAGGGAGCAGCTCTGGCTGGAGATGCAGCACAGATGTGCTCTCATGCCTGCTCTGAGGATAAATGGAAGACTTGTAATCTCGAGAGCTTTTGCTTCTGTTTTTTCTTAGGACTTCCTCAAAAGACACAAGTTTCTTTGTTTAATGTACATTTTGTGCAAACTTGATCAGAAGGCAAATCAAAACTTACTCTCCTGTAGCAATGAATGGAAACATTCTGAAATCTCAATTCATCTGTTGTCAGAAGTACCAAACAACCTAATCTGTCATGTCAGTGTCATCAAATAATTCAGTATTCAAATTGATCATACACCTCAGGAAAATCAGTAATACAATTATGCATAAAATAAAGCAAGGCTTCTGCTCAAACAAGCCTGCTCATTTGTAATATATTCTAATTCATCAAATCTTTAGTAGACAATCAACCTGCCCAGAAAGGTTGCTCACAGCAATGCATTGATGACAAAGGTGTAGTACCTGTGTCCTCAGAGATGGACTGATATCCTTGCTAGAGGTTTTTCCTGTATCAGGTAGATAAGAAAGAATTGCAGAAGTATCATGTAAGTAATAAAGAACTGCTTAAGAAGTGTCTTAAGTTCAGGTCTGCAGGTCCAAGATGTGCAACTGATAGGTGAGATCTGCTGAGAGGAACAGCCAGTTCCTGTTTCCATCACTTTGAGGCTGGAGATACAGAACTTTAGCCCTAAAAGCTCAAGTGTAGGTCAGCTTGATGAGGTAAAGGGTGAGAAAAGAGTTATTCAAACTGTGTCTTCAGGGTTTCATTACAGTGGCTGTGGCCATAGTAGCTAGTATTTACTGGATTAGGGCAGTATCGTGCTTTTAATTATACTCATGTCTTCACACCCACTGGCCATTATAGCATCTTGTCTCATTTGGGTTTTTGTGCCTTTTTTGTGGCAAACTGAAGTCCATTTTTGTTTAGTGAATGTTTTACAAAATTTCTGTACAGTGGATCAATGAGTGGTTGTCAGAATTGATGTGGGTTTGAGCTGCCTGGAGACAGAGATGGCTTGTCCAGGGTTCTTGTGAGTTGAGTAGACAAACTGGGAGCAAAACCTATATCTAATATCTAGATATTAGGATCAGTCTTTCTTTCTTTGTTTTGTCTCAATTTTTCCTTCAGCAAAACCCAACTGAACCTTTTCAATCCAATCTTATTAAAAAATCCAATTGGCACTACAACTTGCAGGGCACTATTTTCATGGTGACTTTTAATCGTGCCATCTTACGTTTTTTCTGAGCCCTGAGCGTTACAGAACAATGAAGCTGAACATGCTGAGGCAGAACACCTTCCTTGAAAAAGCAAAGCTCTTTAAAATAGTGTGCATTTATTATTTGCTTATGTGATGTAAGAAAAAAGGATAAACCAGCTATTCAGACTGAACAGGTGAGCTTAATGTTGACTTCTTTGCCATGTCCTCCATGAATGGAACAGATTGTCTTCTGTAAGAAGGTGCATGTTGACTAAGAAAAGTAGCTGAAGGACTCCAGAACTGAGCCCCCATGGTAAAAGGCTGACCACAGCTTTCAGGGGTCTCTGAAGGTTTGTGCAACTGCTTCTTATGGCTGTGTCTTAGTTATGAAATGTTTTCTATTTCATTAAACCATCATTCCTCTAGGAAATACCACTTTTATTTGGTTTTTAATTAGAGAAAGAACTAATGCTGAGCATTGCTGAGCGCTCAGAAGATACCAAGTGAATGATGAAGAGCTGTACAAACAGACTGTCACATCTTGTTAGTGTGACTTCATTGCCCCCTTTCCCAAGTGTCATTCCTGTGCCTGGGTTTTGCCCTTGCTGTAATTGTCATGGTTATAAGGTCTATTAACACTGCTGTGATAAAAACGGGTAAGCAATGAGTTTCATCTGAAATCGCCCTGTAAAACAGGAGTTGGGAGGAATATATTGGATTTGAGGGCAGTGGGGGGAGTGGGAAAAGTCCTTTTTTCCATAGTGGACCCAATTGCCTTGCAGAACACAGGCAAGCCTGAGGAATGAAAGGACAGCTCCCTCCGTTCTGCTCCTGCAGCAGAGTGGGACTGAGAGCTCTGCCTGCTCTGGCAAGAGAGGAGATGGTTTGCAGCCCTTCCCATGATGGGAGGGTTTTACTTTTGAACACTTAAAGTCTGTATTTTGTCCAACTATAGTTTGTTTTTGTGAGACAGTGGAATTTATTCCCTTCTTAAAGGGTAGAGAATGGAATTAACATATTAAATCAACAGCAACTTGAAACAGGTTGCCTTAGATTGATAGGCTCATCAGCCAGAATCAGGGGTATCATCAGCCTGTGCTTGTCTCCTGAGCCTCTCAACAGAGGCAAAAGGACACAAAGCCACTTTGGCCCTTACAATTCACTTTCCTCATCCAAACTGCCTCAATTTAGCCACAAATTTTAGCTTTTCTTGATGCTACAGGTGCATTGACCAGTGCGAGCGAGGGCAACTCAACAAAACTGGGGGAAGGGGGTACAGTGAAAAAAGCCTTTGTACTTGACTTAAGGATCTACATGTGAGAAAATCTTAGTGCTTTGTCAAAATTTGTTGCTCTAAAGGATTAATTTTCTTTGACTTTCTTCATTATTTCTGCTGTCTTTTCCACTGTAGAGGTCTTTTCCCAGCCCCAAAACCCTGCTCTGGGCTTTGGTTGTCGATAATGAAAAGTTGGTGGAGAGTTTTTTTAATTAGCTGAAACAGCACCATGGCGATTTTCAGAAAATTGTTGTCATTAAAAAATTTCAGAAAAACTACAGTTTATATAATTGTATAAAGTTTGATTCATTTGCTGAATTACTACAGTGATGATTAATTTGGTCTTAAGCCAAGGCCTTTTTACTTAATATTAGAAGTCATCAAAGATAAAGTATATAGGGAGAAATTCAGTATAAAACAGAAAACAAGTTCTTTCCTTTTAAATTGTGAATTATGAGAGAGTATTTGAGAGATTTACATTGGTTTTTGTCTTCAGATAAGACTATGAAAATTGATAAATGTACAGACATCAGGCTATTTGACTCCAACTTGTTTAGAATGATTTGTGTATCCTTCCCATACCACTGTGTCAAACTGTCTTATGAAGTTGAGTGAAGAAACACTTGATTTCAGAAAACTTCCATGATATTTCTAGAGTATTTTATGGGCCTAAATAATGAATGTGATTGTGCAAGATAACTCATTAGTTGTTGAAGTCAGAAGTAGGTTTCGTGTTGACTCCAGCACATTTTAGGTCAAACACTGGCTGAGGTTGATCTGAGGGGTTGGAGAGTCTCTGTTCTTGGAAATAACCCAAATCTGACTCTAAACTACTGTGCTGTAGGTACCTCTTCTCTAAGCAGTGCCTTCCATCATCTTCCTAACATCAACTGTTCAGTGATACTGTGTAAGAAAAGTCATTAATGTCTCAATCTTACAGTAAAAGAATGAGGAGGTGAAAACAAGTATTTAACAGAGGAAAGCAAACTTAAAGTGAATCTTATATTTATCTTTGAATAAACTGGTCTTTTCTGATGTGTTCTGATGAAATAAGAAGTGTAGGGATGACTTCAGGATTCTTGTAGCAGGGGGAAAGGAAGTGTACAAACTTCTGTAATACTGTCTGCTGCATAGGATGAGGAATGAGGTTTGCCCTCTCTGCATGTAAATAGTTTCCCCTGGACACATAGCAGACACAGGCATCCTGGTTTTGACTGTCCTTGTTTGTGATAAATTAAATGTTGGCTCTGTCATTACCAGATAATACCCCTTGGATTTACCATCTGTGAAATAAGACAGTCTCACTCCAGTTGTCACTGGCTGGGGCAGCTCTTTTCTGTCTGCTTGCACAGTTGGGTGACAGTATCAGCAAGAGATCAAGCATGGAAATATCCTGGCCCAGGCTTTGCTAGGTAGTGACATCCTTTACAAAGACTTACTGGTGCCATCTCCAACAACATGGAGATTTATGTTTAGTGCTGTAAACCTTGTGAAGTCAGAGGTAAGCTGAAGCGTAGGTGTGGTTTATGATCCTCTCAGAGTTACTACACAAGATATGAAAAGCAGAAAATGTATTGTATCTAAATAACAATACCTGCCTCCCTTGAAGGGGAAACTGTATGTTACAGCTCCTCTCCAAAATGAGAGAATTACTACTGATCTGGTGGTAGGTTGCTGACTATCTCAGAAAAGACAGACAATTAGTCCTGCAATAATGAGTTGTCAGATTTTTTTCTTTTGGGGCAGTGGTAGAACTGTGTCCTTCCGTGGTCACTTGGAGCCCTGGAGTTTTCTGTGGCTTCCTTCTCAGTGTCATGCTACGAGAGCCTATGTACACAGCAGGTGTATCCAATGCCCTAGAAAATGTGGTTCTTTGTGATTTCCTTCCCCAGCCAGTGCTGTATTTACAATTTCAATTGTTAATGTAATCCAGAATTCCAAATGCATATGGAATTTTCTAATGTATATCTGATCATATTCTATTAGTCTTCCAAATACCCCATTCTCTTTCATGTATTTGGAGAAACACATGGTCTTGCTTTCACCTGTGGGAAGTCCATGTACCCTGATTTATGTCCTGTCTTGGGTTCAGTTTTCTCATCATAAATTTTGTTGTTGGTTTTTTCCCCTGCTCTGAAAGTACATGAGTAGGTCTTTTATCTTCTTGTCTGGGCTTTGAAACACCATTGTCTATCCCTTTGTAATTGGTATCCAGCTTTGGATGACTTTGGTGCCACCTCTTCTACCCCATGTTTTCCTTCTTGTTCTGCACCACAGAGGTGTAGGGTCTTGCTTCAGAGGCGGTGGCAGCCCTGGGCTCTGTGCCCAACGGGGCACTTGCTTTGCATGGTCTCTGTCTCCTGAGGCTGGAGTGACTGTGGCACTGATTTCCAGGCAGTTTCTGTGCTCAGTATCAGCAGCAAAAAGGTGTAGCACCTTTTGAAGCTTCCTGGGAACTGACTAGCACTCTGGGGAATGTGTGGCCAGTGCCATAGAGAGCTTTGCTCTCCAGGTACAGGTGTGCAAACAGTGCCAGTGAAACGAGACTAAGGCTTAAAAAGAGTTAACTGAGGTACCTTGTTCTAGTCTACCTGTGCTGCCCAAAGATTAAAACAACTCATTCTGTTCTGTGTACTGGACCAAAGAAATCTAAAAGTTAGAAGAACAGAAGTAAGCCGTAAATCAAGACTAGGTAGACATTTCAATAGGCAAAAAGGGCCTAGAGCCCAGGGTTTTTGCAAGCTTCAGTTGGCAGGTCACTAACAATGGAAAGTAGAAGGGTCATGGCGAAGAAGGGCCAAAGACCCTTGAGATGAGGCCGAAGGCCGGACCTCCCACCGGATGTAGCACCAAAAAGCCTTGCCAAAAACGATGACAGAAGATTCCGCCCCAGGCCCCACCTTAACTCCACCTGTTATGAATATGGTGATTAGATGTTGTAATTGTATGAATATGCATTTAAGATGATGTGATCATGTGTGTAGACTGTATAAATCACTTTGCTTTCACTGATGCCATGGGGCAAGTTTGTCCAGTGCCAACTGGCTTTGCCTCCAGCGCTGTCAATAAATACCTTGCTGCTGAAAGACACAAAATTCTCTGAGCAGTTTCTTTCATGCCGAGGTTTTTCAGAATCAGTGTCACTAGAAGAGCACACGTGCTCTGCAAAGCCAGCAGGGAGATGCCATGGCAAGACCTTTCTCTTCACCTTCAACAGGATGAACCTTTTGATTGTGGAATACGTACCCAGCCCTTTAGCACAGGTCACTAATTGTAGGCAACGTGGGGCATTTGTCCTGTGCTTGCTGATGGCCTAAAGGTCTCCCTTGGGATGCAGTGAGCAGCCCGATTCCACAGGAAGCTTTTCTTGCTATTTCCCCTCAATTCCTTGTTAGTGAGATGACTTTCTGCATGAAATCTTACCTGGCAGGACAATGTCAGTAATGTCTGTTCTGCCATCTGTGGTGCAGGCAGAGTCCTAATAACCTGCAAAAGTGAGACAGCAATTGAAAAACTGGGAGCTGGATGAAGTTAAGACATCACGTGAATTGGTGCATGGACTGTTGCTGTTCCGAAGTGTTTTCTCAGTTAAGGTGGTACAGAGGCTGCCAAATGCAAATTGACAAGGAAGGACTGAATTTCACGGCCAGCTACTGGGAAATGGTCTGTTTGAGGACGTGTCATGTCCAAGCTCCAGTGAGTTCAGGTGTCTTCCAGGTACCTTGGCTCTGTGGAGGCATCCAGGGCCCATCCTTCACTCTGCCTTGCCAGTGTCAGGGAAAGTGAAGGATAAGTCTTGGCACACAAAAGTCAAGGATGGGGATACCTTTTAGTGCTGAACTGAGCTTCTGTGAGCAAAGGCTCTTATATGATGGTTTTGCAGTAGGTCTCATTTCTGGGCCTTTTGGCTTCAACTGGAGACTCCCAACACTTATTCCCAGCACTCAGAGTGTAAAACTCCAAGCAGCAATTCTGTTCGTAAAGAAGGTGATGTTTATGCTCTTCCAGAGTTAGGAGGGGAAAGGGTGTTTATGTGCTGTTGAAAACACCCTGCACAGGAGCCAGCCCTGTGCCATGCAGCCTTCCTCCCCAGCTTTGTGCAGCTCCAGCTTTATTACTTATGGGAAAAAATGAAAACATAAAGTCAAATAGTTTTCCTGGTTTGCTTCACATTGAGCCTGAGTTTATTCCCTCTCACACAAAGATATGTGTGAAAAGTGTGCACATCTGCCCTGGAATTTGGGCAGGGTTAAACCACCTGATTTCTAGACGAGCCAAAACTGTATTTCCTGAACCACTGGAAGTATTTTATTTTTAAGATTACGCATCCTCTTCTCTATCGTGTCATGAACAAATTAGTCCTTCAGAGAGTAATTTGAAAACAGGGACTGTGTGTGACAAGCAGATACGATGTGTGGTACTTTTGTTTTCAGGTAACAGGCAACTTGAGATCTCTCCTTACTATTAAAGCTTCAGGTTTCTGTCCTTTGAAACAGACAATTTTCCAGTCAGGTGTAAGTCCTGAGAAGAGCTCCTCGGATGGATCCATTAACTTCCCCTCCTGGTTTTGGGTTAGGTTTTTTTGGTTGGTTGGTTTTTGTTTTTTTGGGGGGTTTTGTTTATTCGTTTTTCCCTTTCCTTTCCTTGTGTCTTGGCCTGGAGATAGTAAAAGATATGGCATATCTCCAATAATTACCTGAATGGCAGACATTTAATAGCTTTATAATGTGTCAGAGTGAAGGTTATTAAATCTGCTGTACTGAGTTTTTCAGCTGCAGCTATTTTATTCTCTGTCTGCGTAGAACTTTAAAAACCTCTCTGTGTGAAAGGAGAAATATTGCTTTCCAAGTACATGTTAATTAATTGTCCATTTGTATTGATGCTGGACATAATTAATGAAAAACTCTCACAGAGGGCCTGTTAGTAAATGGTTTTCTGCATAGACCACCAAATGTAAATGCCTTATTATTGTTATAGATTGCCTTTCTGTGTCACTTTAAAATTGTTGCTTTCTCCTGAGCAGTGAGAAATTGTATATTTCAAACTACTTCCGCAGGGCTTATCACTTCAGAAACGTGAATCACCCGTGGCTCTTTGTAACCTGCCTTTTTCTGTTCTCCATTATAACTCAGAGTCCACCATGAATTTCATGGGTTTATGAGGTGCTGAAGTAAAATGTCATTGCCTGAGAGTTTAGCATAGGATGTACAGGTGAAAAATTCTCTTCTCGGAACAGAACAGATTTTTCTTTTTTTGTAGGATGAAATAGGAAAACAGGACAGAAATTACTTGTATTAATACCTGGAAGGAAAAACACTGTAGGCATTGCTGTCATAAGCAGATGATGATTACAAATGCCCTTAGAAAAGTGACCTAGCATAATTCTGAGAACCAAGATGCACAAAAAGTTTATATCTTATGCATTACTGAGTAAATCCTGATGACATAATATACATGTCTTTCAAAGGTCTCTATTATGGTACTTGGAATACCTTTGTCTATCTACAAAGAGTGTGTTTGCCTGGTGTTAGGCAAAGGTCCAGCTTAATGGAAAGTAGGCTTAAAATTCCTATGGCTTAAGCAGTGTGGTTTAAAATAAACAGGTTATAGTTATGTGTATAACTTGACAGCATGCTTTTGGGGCTCTAGTGTAAATTCAGTGCTGAAAACCACTGGACTGTGGAATAGATTTCACTTGCAATCCAGACTTCTGTAAGGACCCTGGCTTTGGAGAGTAGGTCTGATTAATTTTATGGAAATAAGTCTATCCACTGTTTAAATCTACTTTTTTATTGAGTGTACCCAAAAATATATGCAGGTTCAGGAAAGAAGGCAAGAGAATTCTCTTCTGTCCCAAAGGTGGTTTATTCTTTTCCAAATGTATTATTAAACTTCTGCATTGAAGGAATGTAATCAATGTCAGAGCAGAAATAGCTGTTCCATCTCAAGGTGTGTTGATAGCTTGGGAGACAGGAAATTCTGAATCAATATAAACAAAGTGACCAGTAGTTAGATCTTTTTGTAACAGTGCTGAAAGACCCAGTTGGATTATCTTTATAACTGTAAATATCTCCTGATATGTGTTTTCCCTCTCTCAAACATTCTTATTTAATAAAAAAGCAGACACTATAAACCTTATTAGGCACATCTACAAGTAGTAGTGGGGTTTTTTTGCCAAATTTTGTCCAATTGTAATCTGCAATTTTAAACCAAAGAGACATGCCTGGTCTCATGTTTGGTACAAAGTATGACAGCTCTCCTAAGCAATACCATAATGGTTAGAAAACTGGCTGAGGATGCTACAAATGGAAGATAAGATCCCCTTCAGCCTGTGCTCGTGCACATACCTCCTCCTGCCTCCTGCGTGCTGCCCACCCAGCAGTTCGTACAAACCAATGTCTTTGGAGACACCCCTTTATCCTGTTGCTGCCTGTTGGCCCTCCCAGCCTCCCCTGTGCCGAAGGGAGCTTGTTCCCTGCCCGCCGGGTGATGTGGGTTGGGGCAGCTCTTGGCACGAGCAGAGGATTTGCCTGCCATTACTGCTGGAGAAGGTGTTGCTGCTGCTCCACTTACTGGATGGGGTTCCTGTGTTATACCAGAGTTCACTCTGAAAGTGTCTTTCGAAGAGAAAATAGAATTTGCAAATTATATTCACTTTTTTCACCCAAACAAGCAGCTTCCCAATGAAGTTAAACCTGATCAGAGAAAAATTGGTGGGTTTTGCGGGTTTTTTTTTTGAAAAACAAAAATGCTCAGCCATGAGCTACAAATATACTGCATTCCCCATCAGTGTTTCCCTTTCAACAGTTTTACAGCCTTTGTGCTTCTGTGGGGCTTTTTATTGTTGGTTTGGTTTTTCCCATCATGATTGTCGTGTTTTTTCTCTCTGCAAAGTCAGAATGGCTTCATGGATATTTGAATAAAAGCAAAGGGCCTCAGGAGCTGCCCTGTAAGGGTTAATGAGTCTGCTGTGCCTTGCTCAGTGTTGAGTCCAAGCATGGTCACTGTTCAGCAGAATTTCAAATGGATTATGAAAATTACTCCTTGAAATGAAATCCCACTGGGAGAACCTACTGCTGCCTCTGCCCTCCGTGCCTGGTGTCACCTGCCAGGGCAACAGAATTGCTTGTGATGGGTAACTGCAGATGTAGCCAAGGAGCCCCTGATGTTGGGCCCTACTCCTCATACCTCTGGAAGCATTTGCATGTAGAGAAATGCTTTAGATTCATCCTGGGTGTTGAGCTGCTTATTAAGGCTATTTTCAACTTTTCTCTGACTTTGAAATGCATTTTTCTTCAAGGTTGGTTCAGTAAATTGACACATTTCTTGTAACACCAGCAGGCATCTCTATTTAGGATTAGAGGAATAATCAGTGTAAGTTTGGCTGGCACATGTGGCTGGCACATGGACAAACCAGCTTTTATCCAGTGTTTCTTCTTTTTAGTCTTGATTTATCAACCAGTTTCCCCTGTTTCCTTCTTTCTTTTGTCTTATTTGGTGGTGTTTTTTTTCCTCCCTCTGCATATTCTTCTCTCTTCCATTTTGACGTTTTCTAAAGGTTAAGGCTATTCAACAGTGGCCAACGAACAGTGAAGTTTTTGAATCAGTGATTTTGAACAAAAGAAAAGTAGATTTTAGTCAATAAGTAATTTAAAACAGTATTAAACGGTATTAAAATTTGGGAAAAAATGAAGGGTGTGAACCTGAGCTTGAGTTAAGTCGAACTAAGGGGTTCAAGTAAAAGGCAGGATACCAAACTAAGCTGCTTCAAAAACTGGGGAAACCTGCCCTCTGCCCCTGGTTTCCCTTCAGGGCTCTGGAGGACATTCTCTTGCTTTCTTTTGATTCCTTTACTAGAGTTTGCTTTGTAAAATAATCCCAAAGCTCTATAGTAGTAGTGGTAATTATCCCTTGCTTGATACTTACATAAGATTAGTTTCTACCAAAAGAATTTGCCCACTTGCTTTCTTTTGCAGCTATTTGCTTATTACACAGGTTGTGTGGGCATTTCCCCCCATTTCTTAGTAATCTGCGAAGTTTTAATGCACTATGCAACTTAAAGCTCATTAAAGCAATGTTGTGTACAAACCAGTCATCCAGAATTGCAGAAAGTATCCACAGACATGCTACAAAAGGCAAGTTCTCAGGACTTTAGTTCCATTTTTTTATAGCTGGGAAATGGAGACCTTGGCTTCCCAAGAAATAATCCTGTACAAAAAGAAGTCCCAGTTGCAGTGCCAGTTACAAAAACGGCAATGAATGTTTCCCTGGTGATCAGAGGGAGGTTAAAACAGATTTCATGGCTTGATTTATAAGAATAAATGGAAGCAAAACCAGCTTGTGTTTTTTCCTCTTCTCTTTAATCGTAGAAATGAAAGGAGGCAGAGAGCTGAGCTGATAACTCAAAAAAATTGCTGTGAAAGGGAATTCAACGTTCCTTCTCTATCAGTGGTTTTCAGGCAGAACTGAAGAGTTGCTACTCTTACACTCTTTGAATATATCAGGGTTTCATATCTGAGCAAAGACCTAGCAAGAGGAAATAAAAAGGTATGAATTAAGGCTTCCTGCCCTTTTGGCTTTGCTGATTTTTGCTGTGTATTGACCACATGCTGTGTTGGCAGAGCAGGGTCTTGGAGGAACTTTCTAAGATGACTCTAGATAGTGCATCCTGAATGTTTTGATGCACAAGACGTGCCTTGCATGGAGCTTTGTGCTGCCAGGTGTTGCCTTGATCTGAGCCAGGTCATCGCTAGTTCAGTATCATGTTCACAATACTGCTTAAAATTACCCGTCTTTTGTGTAATGGCAGCTGGCTCTGGGCAAACCTGCCAGCTGCTGAGTCCCTCCAGCTTCCCTTGGGGCAGAGGTGACCATGCAAAGTGGGTCACACGCTCAGTGTGCTTGATCCTGCAGCACTTACACGAGATGTCTCTTGCTGGGTCTTACTTCTCCCACCCTTCTCTGCAATTAGAATTAGCTGGAAAGCAGAGGCTGGGAGGAGGAGTTAAGGAAATGAGAATATGCAACCTCTTAATGAATTCATTCATTCACGGCTCGGCTTCACCAACGAAGATTTGGGCAGGGCTCTCCCCACGCTTGCTGCAGGCCCACTGGTGGCTAAAGAGGCTGATGTGAGACAGGCAAGTCCGGCTGCAAAAGGCACAGCAGAAAGTCTCCATAGGCGGTGTTGGCGAGGCACGGCTCTTTCTGTGTTGTCTTTTCTCCTCCAGACTGATCCTGTGTGTGTTCTCAAAGGAATCAGCAGCGTTATGGATGGTGTGTCTCCATGGCTCCTGACTGGAGGCCAGAGTGGACCATTGATGGTAGTCAGCATGGCCAAGGCTGAGGTGTTGTTTCTAAGGGAACTGGCTAATTACAGAAACGTATTAATTCCCCATTACTGGAACTACCTTCCCCTGATGGCCTCTTTGGTAACTGATTTCTTTACTAAAATGGAAGTGTTGGTATATGCCTTCCCTAAAGCCACAGCTAACGCACATGACAACACACCCAGCAGCCAATGTCTGACATAAACCCTGGACTGGGCAGTCTCTGAAATGCTCATTTACATAAGCTGTTGTGGTGGGTTCACCGTGGCTGAATGCCAGGTGCCCACCCAGTCGCTCTATCACTCCCCCTCCCAGCTGGACAGGGGAGAGAGTAAGAGTGGAAACAAAAAAACCAGCACAAATCGTGGGTTGCGATAAGGCAGTGTATATTGATATAGAAAGCAAAGCAAAGCAGGGTGCGCGCGCGCAAAGCAAAAGCAACAACTAATCTCTACTTCCCATGAGCAGCAGGACCCCCCGACTGCGTCTGAGAAGCAGGGCTTCTAAACCTTGTTGACAGTCATCGGAGACAATGAGTGCCTCCCCTTCCTGCTTCCTGCCCCAGCTTTTATATCTGGGTTGACGTCATATGGTATGGAATATCCCTTTGGTCAGTGCGGGTCAGCTGGCCTATTTGTGTCCCCTCCCAGGATCTTGCCCTTGACTGAACAGTGAGTGCTGTGCTCAGTGATAGCCAAAATATGGGTGTGTTATCGACACCAATGCAGAGCACAGCGAGGGCTCCTATGGGGAAACAAATTCTGGCTCAGCCAGACCCACCACAGCTGTAAATGTATGTGTTTCCTACCTTTTGCCAGAGCAGAACTATTTTTCAAGAAACTTGTTTCAAAATTATGCCAATGAGACCTGGGGAAGTGATCTAGTCTTATCCCAGATGAGTTCCTGGGAGACAAGTGTGCTTGGCCGCATGTGAGGAATTCTGCAGTGATTTTCCAAGCCGTTGAAATGCTGAAATGTGTTTAAAGAGGTTATTAAGATTTTGTGACATAGTTTTTTTTTCTAGGGCTAAGGCCTACATTGATACCAGTCGATGTTTCGTGGCTTCAGTTTGCCATTTTATACATTTCTCTCTGACCTTTCCTCTGGCTGCTCTGAGACTCTGTAAGCGCTGTGGCTTCCTGTGTTGCACAGCACTCAGCACACTGACTGTGTGGAGCCCTCTGGGGCAGTGCTGTTGTCCTGCTTGGGAAAGGGGAGCAAAGCCAGAGCTGAGGGCAGGTGGGCCCGTAAACATACCCGGGGTGTCTCGGTGCCCGTGGCTTGGCTGTGGTCTTGAAACTTCTCCCCACCACAGCAACCAGTTTTCTGAAGTCTCAGGCCAACATCCATCTTTTCTCTCTTTTTGTTGACTCTCTGTAGCATGTTAGGAGCAAGCAAGGGCTGACACAGACCACCTATTAGTTATTGTTTCACACAAGTAATAGCATTTATGTGAGCTGCCTAGCAGTACCTAGGGAGTGCCATAAGAGTGGTGAAACACAGCCAACACCTCAGCCAGGCAGGACTGAACAACAGTGAGAAAGTGACAATTCCAGTATCAAAGTAGTGTTGACTTAGATGTGCCCAAGAGAGAAATAAGTCATAAAAATAGAGCGCTACCATCAAAGCCAAACTATTAGGTGTTTTATAGATAGGCAGAACACGGGTGTGCAGAAAAGGCCTTCACATACTTCCCACCCAGGTCATACATTGTCAGCTCCCGTTTGCCTGCAGCCAGCCCCCCCCAGGCTGCAGTGGGGCCTCTGGTGCCCGAGTCATTCCTTTGTGTGTGTCTGTGACACAGAGCATGACGAGCTGAGCCTGCTTCTGCTGCCTGGCCGTGCATGTGAGTGTGCACCCTCTCCCTCCAGCTCACCAAGTGAGGGAGGGCTTGAAGAAATTGGTCCCACGAAGGCTCCAGCTCAGTGTTGGCCATTCATCACAATGCAAGGGGCAGCTTTCCTCTCAATGACAGCCAAGATTTGTCAGTTCAGTTTGTGTTAGCACGTAACAAAAGCTTGTCAGCTTTGTGGCACAGTTAATTGCCCAGTCTCTGTGCTTTGGAGTTGTAGCAGAGACCAAAGCAAAGTCTGAAATGACATTGTGCCATTCAAGTCAGTGTGCATTTAACACCACCATAAACAAGTGATAGATGGAATCCTCAGTTTAAGGCTGTTATGTGGCATTTCCAAGTCTATGTGCTGTCTACTGACCCTTCTGAGCACAATTACTGTATAAACTGAATGGAATGCACTGAATAAATACGCCAACTTCACCTTCTCTCTCTAGAGTTATGATAGTGACATTTTTGTGGACTTGAGATGGTGTTAATTGAGAAGATGCTATCTCTCTCTTCACTGACTCTCCAGGCACTCTTCTGTCATTCAGGAAGATATATCTCTACATATCTATCTGTCTCTTTATATGTATCCGTCGCTGAAAAATAGTTTACACCCAGGTCTGAAGGAACCTAGCCTAAGTATAATGCTTACTGGTGCTTATATCCTAACACTACAGACTTCCTATTTGATATCCAGGAGAAATACGCAGGAATCAAATTTTTGTGCAGGTTAGCAGAAGAAGTTGCAGCTTTGCAACCTGGACAAAAACTAGACACTAGAAAATTCCTTCCTGTTTAGAACAGTTATTTAGTGGAATCCATACCAGTTTGCTAACATACTTAAGTGAGAAATCAGGTGGGTTTCCACTTTCCTATTTTGATGATATTGGAGGTAGCAACTGAAACAGAATTAGTGTGCGTTGTGGAACTGGATGATTTGAGTGTCTTGCAAACAGTTTTCAGGCTCACAAAGCTTCACATATTCACAAATGTATGTATCTTAAAAAAACAAAAACCCATAATCATGATGTATAAGATTTTCCATGATACCTTAAAATATAGATGCACTTTTTTTTCCTTAAACTAAAAGCAATCCCTCTTGTAAGCAGCCCCTATAGCTGAAATGGTGAAACTAGGCAGAAAGACACTACTGGTGCCAGCACAGCCTCTGTTCCAATTCAGTTACAATGGCCAGTCTGTAAAGGCTGCCTTTGTGACAACTAGATATTAAACCAAACGGGGAATGGAGGGCAGAAGACTGGGTGTTTTCTCAGCATAGTGTTTCCCTCAAGCAAAGTAGACCTTTATGTAATAGCTCAAATGGTTTACATTTGCTTCACTGAAGTGCTTTAGTTCTCTCTAAGAAGCCTTAACTGGTGGAATGGTTTCATGATTTGCCAGAACTTGAAGAATTTCTGCCCTTCTTCATTTCCCAAATGTTATCCTGCAAGCTTTCCTTCTTCTGTAGGGAAGCATTCTTCAGTTCTTAAGGCCAGATGGAAATGGGATACTGCTCAGTAGTTCTTATTGAGTAGGGAGTTAAGAGTTTGGATGTGTGCCATCTTTTTTTTATGTCCTCTCTGGAAATGGCAAAGATATGTCTAGAGATAATCTCTAGAATCCATATCAATACTTTTGCTCAAAATGTATCTGAAAGATTAATATAAACCCACATTTATTGTAGTGTATGTTTTCCTGATGATTAACAAAAGATTTAATAGTAATTTGTTACATGCTGCAAATATAAGAGGCTTAAGGATAGAGAAAGATCCAACCAAGGATTCCTTAACATGCTGAAAACATTCATATTTGACATTAACTAAACTGTTGTCTCCAATACCTCTGGACATAATTTGGCATCATTGCTGGATTTTGGGTTTGTTCTTTGCCTGAAAGCACTCTGAGCAGAACAAGTACTGACAACTGAAATACCCTTCCATTTCATCTAAATGTGTTACCCTTGAGGCCTGAGCAAGGATGTATTTGAGCAGCTGCAAAGCATCCGCTGATGCATCCAAACTGATAATTAGTTTAATAGTGGCAATTAAGCTTTGCACTTTTTTCACAAGAATGTACCTTGCAATTAATAAGTTTCATTTTAATTAAATTGCAGGGAGGGAGGGGAAAGTAGAGTCCTCTCTCATACTCTTTTTCTTTAGTTAGAATGGATTCTAATCAGCAAATTTAAGTAAAGACAAAGGTGTATTGAAATCTAAAATGAGTACTACAGCCCATCAAGAAAATGTCTAGTTAATTGGTATGGACATATTTAATCAACTTTTCCTTAAAAAGCTCTCTGGGTAATCAGTTGCAATGTTCTGGAGAGCAACAATCTTCTGGTATTGAACCGACCAAAATTTAGATTGACAGTGGAACTGGCCCAACAGAATTCATGATGGATTTTGGTCTTTCATCTTCATACTTTGCATGCTGTGTATTTGATTTTTATTAAGAAATGTCATAGTACAAATTATAAAATCTCATCGTATGATCATTTACATATGTATGCATATAGACACACGGGATAAACTTCTTGGCTCATGGCAGCAGTGTCAGTTTTGTGCTGCAGTCTAGCAGCTGTTCCTGGAGAGCTCTGGAGCAGGAGGCTGTGGGGTTGCTGTTACTCTGCAGACTTTGGCAGGAACTGTCCGGCCCTTCTAAAATGCACTGAACTCTGTCCCTGTTTCTGCAGCCTGGTTCTGTCCCATTTGGTGCCGGGATCAGCCTAATAGGTACGTAATTCTTTTCCTTCAGAGGATAAGTACCTTTGCAAAAAGATCCAAAAACTTTCATGCAGATGAATATTTTTCTTATCAAGGGGCTTGCAAGGGAAGATTATGTGCAGGTATCTGTCGTCGTGAAGTTAGAGGCAGGTCAAAGACATCGTATTGTTCCAAAAACAGGACAGGAACTTTATTGCAATGGTGAAATGTTGCATCAGAGTATCAGAGGCTGCGATTCTTATAGACCTGAGTCTGGACACATGTCCAAGGACCATTGGTTTCTCTATACATAAATAATTCCTAATTGGACACACAAACCACGCATGTCAGAAAACATGACCCATCACTTTAGAGACCGGATATCTGTTCCAGGTGTTACAGCTTTCCTTCCGTGCATGTCACCCTGACGTGTGCAGAAGGTTCCTGGCATAGTCCAACTATTCCACAGAGACTTCAGGCCAGCTGGAGTCTACCCCACACGGGTATCCCCAAAATACCAGGCAGTGGAAGGTTTTATGAGTATTTATTTCTGACAGCCGAGAACACTTAATGTTTTGGCATAAAACTGCCCTGGGCCAGACACAGCCCCTGTTCTTCTCGGGGCTTTTGTCATCTCCAGCCCCACCACTGCAGGGGCCTTCAAGCACATCTGCAAGAACTTGACTTTACTCATACAAGGGAGAGCTCCTCTGGAATGAATGAGGAGAAAATGTCTAAAACTGTCTCTGAGAAGCGTGCCTCTTTCCAGGCAGGAAAGCCATAAGTGACAAAACCCCTCGTCGCCTTGCAATAATCTTCTGGAATGTTTTTCTGTACTTAAAGAGTTGGCTCTCAAGTCTCTTACACTTTCTTGAGAAAAAAGTTAGGCTTTGAGTTTTGCATGTTGAAGGCCTTTGAAGAAATTCACCTCCTCCCCCCCACTATACTTCTGATATCATCTTAACCATGGCAATGGACCTGTGATATATATAATTATTCAAGAAGATTGTGGATTGCTGGGGGATTATTCTACCTGCTGAAGTGTGCGTGGTGCATAGTGTACCCTAAATATGAATATTTACAGACCTGGGATGTGCTGTGTACAAATCATCCTTCTACCTGTGCTGCCCTTTCCCAGATGTGACATTACAGTCATAAATCTACTTCAGTTTGCTTTTGCCCTTGAATTTAAGCTTAAATTCAGAATGTAAATATGCTTGCAGAAAACCTCTGGCACCTTTATTTTCCTTACTGATTTTTTTTCCATTCATCTAAAACATCTTTTGATATGCTTTGAGTATTTTACTTTTCTTCCCCATTTTCTGATTTTCTTGACAGGTTTATCTCAGAATTTGACCCTTTGTTTTGTTGTCCTTCCAGTTCCCCTGCACAAAAAAATATATCAGAAGATGGTTTGGGTTGGAAGGGACCTTTGGTTGCCGTGTGAAGGGACACTTTCAGGTGGCTCCAAGCCTGTCCCACCTGGCCTATGTGCTGTTCCATACTGTTTTCCTTGCATTCTCCATGCTGCCTGCCGGGTAGCAGCGATGTGGGAGCGAGCAAGGACGCCGACTCCATCATCAGCATCCAGCTTACTTGGTAATAGACTGCTTTAGGAATACACAGAAGGGAGGATGCATGAGGGGAGTTGATTATTGAAGGCTGCTGCTTAGCTTTAACATCGTAAGCATAGTTTCTGTCACGGGCACTGCTATTGCAGCTCTTCGTGTGCTTTGTTGCCAGGAATGTCACCCTTCCTCTCTTGGGTCAAGAAGCAGTGGTGCCACCAGAGGAGCAGTTAAACTGTAATTCCTAAATCAGAGTCAGTCTGGTAAATTCTGGGAGCTGGCTCCTCTCCTGAGCAAGGCACATGGAACTGCTGCCATATATCCAACAGTGGGAGCTGTGATGGCAAAAGAAAACACCATTCCCCTTTCCACACAGCCCCCTAAAAGTTCTCCTACTTTACACAGATTTAGAACTAGAGTATAAACTGCTTTTCAGGTTTTATTGACTGTGTTATACTTTACAAACTACTTTAGAAAGTAGTTGACCTCAGGCATTGGCTTCATAAATTAGCCTTTTTGTTTGCTAAGAGTTTTGCTCTGTGGTACAGGTTTTCAAAAATTTTTGAGATGGTGTGATTTGAGACTATGATGTATGTAAAATAGTGTGGTACTATTTCATCATTCACTGTGATATATCTAAAATAATTACATAAAGTTTCAGAATTCTTTCATGACATTATTACTCTGTTCTCCTTGTAGTAAACTTATATTTGTGACACTATCTTTTGCAGTATAATTATGTAAATAACTAATTGAGTCTTTCAAGCTGGGTGTACAGGAATATACATTACAGATGATAGAATTAAAACATAAGGCAACTAATGCATAGGTGGTATAGTGAAGATGAAATGCCAGAAAGGAGTCAACAAGAATATTTAAATGACAACAGTTCAGTAAGTGAAATACAAGCTTATTTAGAATATTTTGTGCACGTATTCATTGCCTGAGGTCACTTAAAAGTAAGAAATCCAGAACAGCATGAAAAGCGGTAAGAAGACATATTTTCATGTAACAAGTGAAGAGGATATTCTTCAAGTGGAGAGTGTTTTTCAGTGCTTAGGCCTGTTATAACTAAGAAAAAAGGATGAGATTATCTTTATGGGGCAATATTTTGTATAATCTAATGCAAAAATGAGAGCACAGTTTACTATGCCACTAGAGTGTGACTTAAAAATGTACTAAGCAGCCTGATTCTTGAGTTCACCACTTGAAAATAAAGGGAAATGGGTGAATAAGGGGCATGTCTTGGTTGGAG
This sequence comes from Grallaria varia, assembly GCA_013396735.1. Taxonomy (NCBI): domain Eukaryota; kingdom Metazoa; phylum Chordata; class Aves; order Passeriformes; family Formicariidae; genus Grallaria; species Grallaria varia. Next base: position 90,712 of record VWZG01000903.1, read on the forward strand.
AGCCCTGGAACTACAACGACTGTATGGTTGAATAGATTGCACTGGTTACTGTAGTGGAGTGATGGGAAATGTAATCATATTCCTTAGTGCATGGCTTCAGTTACTACCCAGACCTTCGATGAGGCAAATAAATGAGTTGCTAATCATCTGCTTGGCACAGATGTCACCTGCAGAGATGGTCACCTGCAGAGATGTATCTTACGGCACTCAATGTCTTTTGGTGGCTTTTCAAGAGGGATGCAAACTGCTTGTGATAGCCCAGCTTCCTGGCATTCCTCTTCTTCTCCAAGTTGTAACTGTCCCTACAAACCTTCTGGACTTCCAAACCACAGTTTTTTAACGGGTGTTTCATGATTGCTTGGACTCTGTTGCCCTCAGGACAGGTCTCGAGTAGTCTGGCATGTGCTGTAGTGGCAGTGAGGCAGCTCGTGCTCTGGGCAGCAGGTTGCAGTGGGTGATGCCTAATATTCCTTCCAACTAACAGATCTGTAAAATTATTAAGTGCTTTGAGGCTCCAGTAGATTCAGGTAATTCTATTGAAAAGCCCCAATAACCAGCTCCCTTACTTTGTCTGATGTCAGAAGATCCATCAAGGAGGAGGGGTTGTAAGAGCAGTAAAGCATATCTAGTGCTGGATGGTTTCATGGGTTTTATCCCTCAGGAGTCTTTGCAAAATAGGAATGGAAGGAATAAGCAAGAGGCATGGTCAGAAGGTGCATTTTAGCAGTTGTCAGTAGGTTGACATTCACTGGAAAGGCAAGATACTTGTCACTGTAGAAACTGTAAATAATAAATGCAGTTATGTCAAATAACTGGATAGGACATCAGTTAAGCAAGTTTAATTTTGTTTTTAACCTGTGATCCATCCTGTTTCAGTTTTCTGTGATGAGGACTCTAAGTCTTTGTGGTGCTTAAACCTACCGGTTTATCCTCGTTCTCCCATACCTAATTCAATATGAATACGTGTCTTAGTTTAGAGTAAGCTGAAACAATTTAGAATTCCTTTCTCAAAACTGACCACGCCTCTTTTAAATTTAAAACAAAATTTTAATTTGGAAAATGTGTAGAAGGAAAGATAACAGT
>VWZG01000903.1:91960-135491 GCA_013396735.1 Grallaria varia
GGAACAGGAGGCAGGGAAAGAAGCCACAACCCACAGGAGTCCCTCTGAGCTGGTTCCTTCTCCAAACCACCGCTGAAGAAGTGAAGAGAAAAAAAAACAACTCCCAAAACAAAACAAAAGAACTCTCCTTACAGTTATCAGGTTTTAATTAGGATTGTTATCCGGGTCTTTGTTAAGGAGGGTGTCAGCCCCCAAAGTCTGTCAGCCCCCCCCAAAAATTCTGACAAATTCTAAAACTATAACAATATGGAACAGGAAAACTTGTAAGAAAAAAGTTCAAGTGCAGAGGTTATCTCTGCACTGTAAATTATCACTTTTATTAAAAGTGGGAATGAAGCTGTGACAATCTGATGCCCGTGGGAAATATACAACATGGGTGAAAATCTACCTGTGACGAGAAAAATCACTGCAGCCCAAGTCGATAGCAGAGTCTTTTAAGCTTTATGCCTCTTAACTGCTTCCAGAAGTGACTAATGACCTGTGCCACAAGGGAGGGGTCACTTCTCCTCGTGCCGGTGGCAGAAATCCAGTGAACAAGAAACTGCCACTGCACAGCACATCTGTCTTCTGGTTATTTGCGGTTTTTCACAGCTTCTTTTGGCTGTTTGTTACTCCACCAAGGATGTGGATTTGCTGATGTGCTCACCTCTGAGTACAGGTTCAAGGGGAAATGCTCAGCTGCATCTGGGACTCAGCACAGGTTGGCTGCAGGACGTCATGCAGTGGCATTTTCCCTATTTTGGTAATGAACCCATTGAATGATTGAAACGTCAGGTTTTCCATTTCTTGAGCAGTTTTATGGTGTCCATCAGAGATCTATTCTTCCCTTCACATGCCCTTATTTCAGACTAGAAATACCCTCTTTTCCTGTATCTTCGTTTAACTTTTCACTTTCTCTCTGCTACTCCTTTTTCTCACAATATGTGTCCTGCTCAAATTCCATTGCCTGTTTAAAAGTAGGCCAGTGAGAAGTATCCTGCAGCCTTTCCGTCTCTCCCCTCCTAGAGCAGCTGAGGTTATGAAGCCGTTGTTAGCAGTCCCTTCAGCCTCAGCAACAGCACCAAAAAGAGAAAATTCAGTCCTGGAGGGCTCCTTGGGTCCATCCTGAGAGCGACCATTACACTTCTGCAAGTCTGAGAGTGACTCACGATGTTGGAGGAGGCTGCTGTGGTTTGTGTCACTGGGTTTGTTTAATTAAAAAGCTAAATAAATAGGGGAAAGCTAGTTAAATGTAAAGTGCAATAGAGCCTGTCAGTGATATTTAATAGCTGGGAGAGGTTCTTGTTGCTCTGTCATTAATTATATATTGTCTCCATTGTATACTACTCAGTTTCAAACAGTGTGCATGTAAACAGGTTAGTCCTTCAAGGTTCCCTGGTTTCTTTTAGTTGTTGGCCTTCTCATAATGTGTAGCTCCATAGGAGGTTTGCTGTGACTGTGCATCGCTGACACTCACCAGCTTTTGCCACCATGAGGTCCAGGGTAAAGCCAAATCCTCCGCTGTGCAGTCCATGATAACTCCGATGGGCTTGTCTGTGCTGCAAATTGTACTGGAAAAAGTCATCAGTGATGTATTAGATTTCTGGAATCTTACAAAGCTATTCCTGTGTTTTGTGAAGTTAATGATGTGAGTTGTGCCAGTGGAGTCACAGAAGGCTGGGAGTCACTGGCTCTGAAAGGGGAAAAAATATGTGGGGTTCTTCCTGCTTCTCTTCATAAACTGTCCATGGGTCCTTCCATCCAACTGTGCCCTACCATTGCCAGCAAGGGAGACATTGGTAGAACAAAGATAGCAGCACCTTCACATGACAAACTGAACTAAGGGGGGAATTCAAAGGCATTATAGCTGATTTTGTTATTGCAGAACAATTGGTGCTATGTCAGGACAAGGGTTCATCTGCTGATTACTTCCCTGCATTCACAGTGAGGAAATGGCAAACTGATGAACAGAGCTCTTCATTCCCAGCTCCCTGGGCAGCACTAATTGAAAAGCATTCAAAATTCTCTGTTATCCAAACTAACTAATGAGATATTTGGGGTTCACCTATCCTTGTACCAGTGGTAATTAGCCAGGATTTTCAAAAAATAAATCCTAGCTGGTGAATAACTGCTGCAAAACCCCAGCATGAGCTGGAGTCCAACTAATCTGCAGGCAGAAGGACCAGGGTGGAATCGTAGTGATGCAAGTGGGTAGGGACCTGAGCTCATTGGGACCAAATGGCTGTTGGTTTAGCTGGAGATTGTACTTTAGAGGGGGCTCTAAATCATCAAATACTCAAATACCAGACTTCCTAATTTACTCACGGCATACTTTGTTTTGAAATTGTAGTCAGCAGTTATTGATAAGTGTTTTTTTTTCTCCACACAGTTTTCAGGTGGCACAAATTATTTGGGACTAGTCAGATCCAGAGAAATCTGAGAGACAGAGAAGGGGCTTTAATCACCTGCGGTGAACAGGACAGAGACATGACCAAGGCAAACTGATAAACTTGCAATTCAAGCAGTGAATATCATTGCTTGGGACTAGATAAGTTAAAATCACTCATGAGAAAGGTCTACTGGTTTGAATAACTTTAAATCAAAGCAGCAATAAACCCCACTAACTTTATGCACACACAAAGAAATGTTGGATAAATATGCATAGAATAGTAGTACCTTCATACTCTTGATGCTGTAGCCATCTGTAATGCTGTGAGTGTTCTCATTATGCCACTTCTAAAACACAGCAGAAGTGGAAGGGCTTCAGAGATCTGCAGTGGAAATAGATTTATGGACAATAGCTGTGTGAGAAGACTGTTCAGGACTGCTGAGTGTCAGAAGAACCATAAACAGGACTGCTCTAGTCATATTTGAAATAATGAACTGTACAAGGAGAATCAATCAGATGTTCCTATTTACTCTTTATCATAGCATAGTAGCAAAGGAATAGTCAATCAAAATGACAAAAATTTAATATTTTGAGTTTTAAACCAGGCTAATCACAGAATACCACTGGGGTTTTCTTGAAGGTGTGTGTATTGAGAACATGTCATTCTGCATTTATTTTAACCAAGTGAGGAGACAAATCCTCCTCTTCTAAAGTGTAAGTCTGTTCCAAATAGCTTGGTCATGGGAGAGGCTTCTGCTGTGGGGAATATTATTCTCCATTTTGCTGTGATTTTTGCACCTTTGTGTGATATATTATTTTCCCCCAACCACTTTTAAGAGCTGATAACAGATTACATAAATAATTTATATGATTCATCATAGCAATACTTTTATTACCAGAAAATCCTTTTCATTCTGTATTATTTTGATCTTTATAAAGTTCCTACCTATGTTCTCAGAGGGCACATTTTGTGCATACCTTTTTTGAAGTTAATTGAGGCATTCAACTCCTTTTGCTGCATGTGAGAGATATGTACACTAGGCACTAGCAAGAACATCTATCTCTATATCAGGTATTAAATATTAGCTTTTTGCATCCTTTTTTTTTTTTTTTTTAGGATTTGGCAGAAATAAAGTTTACTGCTTCACTGATGAGCTTAACCTTGTCTGTTTATAACTAGAAAAACGTTCTTCCAGTTGCTGTTCTACAAAATCTGTTGTTCAGTGACTACAGTAGAAAACAAGGGAGTCTAGCTTGTGAAATTTATTTCACATGTGATTCTAGTCAAAATCATTGAGTCCCTTGAGCTGCCCTCTCTCAGGGTAACAGTATGTGTTTTGCAACAGCTTTATAAATGTTTGGGCGTCAATTTAAAAGGTGAGACAGATATGCAGCATGGTTTTTAGACTGGACAATTCTATAGAAATAAAAAAATTGAATCCTGCTATGTATTTGACATTGCTTTGGGTTTTTTCTTGTTGCTCCAGAAATTACTTGAATAAAATATGTAAAAAACTCTTGATTAATATTTGCCTCATGTTAAGAGCTGACAATTCTCTATTTCTGTGCAGATTTCTACTGGAGAACTAAACTGAATAGCCTTTCTTTGGTGTAAGTCACAGAACCCACTTCTCTCCTTGGCTCAATACTGCTGTAAAGATGAGTATTGCTGTAGGTAATGGGCCTAGTAAGCTGTGGAGGAAAGCACTATCTCTTACTTAAATTTGTTATTATGGAGAAAACACACATAAATATTTGGGTGCACAGAATTTGCCTCCCATGAGACATCTGGAGTCAACTCTTCAGTCAGTCACTTGTGGTGATTTGAGTGTTTAAGGAATAGCAGAGAGCTGATTTGGTTTAATTAATTGTAAACCACAAAAGTAGGTTGTATATGGCTTCCAAGCTGGATGGTTGGATGGATGGAGGGACTTGGTGCCCTGCATGTCAGGTAACTAGCAGCACTCTCCATAAAAAGTTAGCACAGCATAAGCCAAACATGCCCCTATGTAAAAAATCCCTATTCTTGGGGCAGCAATGAGCAAGTGAAGAATGAGCCAAGTGTCTGTTTTGAGAAGTTTTGGAAAATGAGAAAAAGCAACATCCAGGTAGAACTGCTGGCATCAAGGTGATGCCAAAGCACCCTGAAGGTCCTGAATCATAAAATTCTCATTCAGCATTCCTTCCAACCCTGTTTGAAAACTGACTCAACCTGAGAAAAGTCATGATTTGGTTTTGACAGCATTGGATATACTGTCAAATGAATTCTGACCTTCTGGCATTCAGTGAGTGCTCTAGGGACTGAAACTGCATGTTGGACTTGGCATAAATGGCAGTAACACAAACAACGGAACTAAAACTTTTCCATGTCCTTCCTCCTGCCTCTTGCTAAGGTGCTGCTGCAGTGCCTTAGTAGCTGCAGGGAGTGGGAATGAGTGGCTGAGTTGGGCTCTTTCATTCTGTGTGCTCTTGAAGATCCGTTAACTTAAGTAGTCTTGAGAAAACAATGCAGAGTTCACCAGACAGCCAGTAAATGTGACAAACGTCCCTTCTACAGGCAGGAAAGAACCTTGTTAATTGTTGTCATTGCTATGTCCAAATTTAATGTGATGGGGAGGGGGCTGGGTTTTTGCTCATTTGGGTTTCTTTGTGTAGTAGTGTTTGGTTTTGTAATGGGAACATGACATGATAAACCAAGGAATGATCTGAATGTTTTCAGGTCTGCTTATCACATGTTACTCCTTCAAATTCTCCTTGCCTTGTCTGGGAGAGATTTGACCGTACAGTGATTTCAGTTTCTTGATAAAGATGAAAATGTTCATCTGGGAAGCACGAACCAGAATGTGGCAGTCATACAGCCAGTGCAATGAAAACCTAATGTGGCAGATGCTACAGAGCACAAAAAAATCCCTTGGTCTAAAGTATTCATCAGGAGAAGTGGCTTTGATATCATGCCATTGAGCTCTGTAAAGGTAGATGCCAGTGACAGAGAACTCTTATGAATACACATTTGCTAGTGTGATTTGGCCAGCTGGGTGCAGAAACAAAGCTCAGATTCAGTTAAAGTGCTCATTGCTTGTTGACTTGATCATTCAAGTGTGTAGGAATACTCTGCACCTCCAACTTGTCTTTAATATGAGCAATTCACGTGCATTGTTAGTTAATGTGATACACAAAACCCCACTGAGATTCTGCACCTGATGTTGGTGTTCCGCAGCAGTGTCAGGCGGAGGCAGTGCCAGAAGAGGCTGTGCAGCAGCGTGAAGGGTGAAAGCAGCCTGCTCTGCTCCTCGGGGACGGTGGGCAGAGGGACCTGACCGCTTGCCTGGAGTGCAGCCTGGGGAAAATGACACTCTGAGTCCTGTCAAAGAAAAGGCACCGGTGATGCCTGTTCTCCTGAACATCCCACAGGGGGGTACCAGCATCTGCAGCGTGCTTGAAAAACCCTGCTTATCACTGCATCTGCCATTCTGATAAAACACTCGGCCTGCCAAATGTTTTCTCATCTGTGGTGATAATGGGAAATACATCATTGGCTTGCGAGAGCCCCGCTGTGCTGCCCGTGCCAGCAGCCTGGTGAAACGCTGCCCAGAGAAAGCAGGGCCAGTGTCTCCATCTCCCGTGGCTGCTGCCGGGGCTGCCGGGTCCGGCCAGCGTGGCCCACCCCGCGTGGGGTGTGTGAAATGCACCCCGGAGCTGTGGGCACCTCCTGCTGCTGCTGCTGCTGCTGCTGCTGCTGCTGCTGCCGGGCACAACCGCCCCGCGGGCACCGGGCTCTGAGCAGGCACACGCGTGGGCGTGGGAGGTGGGCATGGGAGGTGTCCATGGGTGGTGAGCGTGGGAGGCGTGCATGGGTGGTGTGCATGGCAGGTGTGCGTGGGAGGTGTGCGTGGGTGTGGGAGGTGTCCATGGGAGGTGTCCGTGGGAGGTGTCCATGGGAGGTGTGCGTGGGTTGTGTGCAGGTGCCCATGGGAGGTGTGCGTGGGAGGTGTGCGTGGGAGGTGTGCGTGGGAGGTGTCCATGGGAGGTGTGCGTGGGTGGTGTCCATGGGAGGTGTGCGNCGTGGGAGGTGTGCGTGGGTGGTGTGCATGGGAGGTGTGCATGGGAGGTGTGCGTGGGAGGTGTGCGTGGGTGGTATGTGTGAGAGGTGTCCATGGGAGGTGTGTGTGGGAGGTGTCCATGGAAAGTGTGTGTGTGAGGTGTCCATTGGAGGTGTGCGTGGGTTGTGTGCAGGTGTCCATGGGAGGTGTGCAGGTGTCCGTGGGAGGTGTCCATGGGAGGTGTGCGTGGGTGGTGTCCGTGGGACGTGTGCGTGGCATCCCAGCGTGGTGGGGTTGAGGCGTTCCCAAAAGGAGCCCCTTTCCTCCTCTATGATGGCACATAGGCTCCTAGGCACTACAGAGGAGGCATTGACAAAAAGCATCTGCATCGGCAGAATGACTGAGAAAATCTCAAATGTAGAAGGTGGCTGGTATCACAGGTATTCAAAATAAATAAATAAATAAAACTGGGGGTGTTGCCGAGGTTGGCAGCACAGGGCTCGGTTGTCCGGGGGCAGAGCAAACTCCGGAGAGATTTATCCTGAGGTGAAAGAAAATAAAACCATAGGTTACGGTTAAATGCAGAAATTGCTTGCATGATCAAAAAAAACCCAAACCCACAAAGCCAACACCAGGCAAGTGAGAGGGGAGGGGGAAAGGTTGGGAATGCGAGGTGGGGAGAGGGGACCGTGCTGTGCACTGAGCTGAGCAGTGGGAAGGAGGGCTGCGGCTTGGTTTGCAGTCACACCAGTGGGTGTCCGGCAGGTGCCTTCAAGGATGTGGACTAAAGGCGAGTCGGAGGGACTCCAGACTTTGGGGATTGTGGTGGTGGTGTGCTCTTCTCTGAAACTTTTGCACTACCTGGGGCTAATTGACTTGTCGGATGGTAAGAGAACTCAGGTTTTCCAGCTCCTGTTTGCCTCCGTTTCAGTGTGTGTGTCTGTGCAGCCGCTGTAGGCAGCAGATGGCCGGGGGAGGACGGCGGTGCCTGGCAGGGCTCTGATCCTCAGCGTGGGCTTCATCCTTATTAAGAGTCACAGAGGCTGCAAAGAGGGAATTCTGTTTTATGCTTTGCTGAGAACTTTTGTCTCCTTCTGGTGTATTACCATAGCCAGAGGGAATCTGCAGCTGTGATGTTTCTTGCCTTGTGTATTATTTTATCAAGTTTTCTTAATTACTGTTTCTTATTGTTAACTCTTTTTCTCTCTTGAAAATAAATGAGTACCAACCTGGAAAAAGGAAAGGCCCTCCTGGGGTAATGGAAGCACAGCTGATAATTAGGTGTATGATTTCAGGTGGCTACCTAAAGCAGTTTTGTTGTGATATTTGCGGATTAAAGACATGATGGATTGAATGTGAACTAAACAAAACTTTGCTGTAAATGCTATTCTAGGCACTTCAGCAAATTAATCTAATGAGAAATATTTATTTTCACCTATTGGAGTGAAAGATGTTGTCTCTCTTTGACCTACCAACCTAATGAACTTTTTTTTCCCTTAAAGGTTTTCCTGGATAAGTAATGCATATGGGTTTTAAAAACTAAGTGAGCTTTAGGGCTTATATTATCCTTTCATGAAGGGATGTAGGTATCACTGAATTTTGAAAGAAAATAACTACTTGATAATGCAAATGAGGTATTTTTTTTAAAACAAAGGGACCCCCAAGTATTCTTTCTTCGATCACTGTGTCATGTTTATCTAGCAAATAAAATAACAATAATAAAATACTATCATAAATATCTATGTCACTTTATTCAGCTGTTATCTTCAAAATATGGTTGAGCAAAGGCTGACAAAAGGTTGAATAAAAGTAAAGAAAATTTATGTATTAAATCTGCTTTACTAGATAACGTTAAAATCAAGAAAAGCAGATGGAATTTTAACCCTGCCACAGTAAAATCAGTGGTGTCACATAATCCTAGAAATCCTCCTGCAGAATTAGGTATAAATATGAAAAATGGCCTAATTAAGAATTATTTATACTAAGAGAACATGTAAATTGGCATGTATTTGTTATCACTTGAATGCTGATTTTCCTTATTACAAAATTAGTGTCTCGGGAGTTTTTAGTTTACTCCTAGAATGTGACTGGAGTTCAATTACATAATTATAAATAAATTAAGATCTCTGACAATGACAACTAATTTCAAATAATGGCAGAAGAAACACTCACCTTACAAATAAGCCCTCATGTCAAACGCTGAGGCATTTGCATTGCTATTGCATTTGCTTTGCATTAACTACATGGATGTTTTTGTACCTCCTTTCCAGAGCTAATTACCACAATTCCTGTGTCTGTTCTTTCTGAAGCAATTCCTTTTGCCAGAGGAGTCTCCCCAGTGTTCTCCCAGCGCGTCCTGTCTGTGGCAGGTGAGGCAGTGCCAGGCTGTGTGTGTGGAGCAGCCCTGGCTGTGCCGCCCTGCAGTTGGGACTTTCCTCTCTGGAAGGGCCCTCTGGCAGAATTATTGGTACACAGAGTTCTGATTGCATGGACTGCCTGGCAGCACAGAGGAACATGGTACTACAAACCTCTTCAGCTCTGGATAATTTTTATTAGAATTCTGTTTTTCTGGATGCAAAATAGTTCACTTGGAGACCAGGATATTTTTATTTGGTACTTATTATACGAGCTTGTGTTTTTCCATTTTGACTCTGTTCCTGTGCTAAAAATTACTTACATTTATGTTCTAATTGCACATGTAATGTGGGTGGTTGTTAATGTACTGCAATACAGATTTCAATAACTTAAAAATCTTTAAAGGTGACATTAAGTTGTCTTCTTTGATGTGTTGGTACAGTGAGTGCTTATATTGCACATCTTTATATTCTTTATATTCACTATAAATGATCACTACTTTTCCTTATAAACATCTAGAAATTCTCATAGCTGTGTGAAATAACACTAAAATAAGACACTGAAATTGGCCATATATATTAATTTTTAGAATTCTCTTCTGAAGGTCGAACTGGATTACTTAAACAGTGTCCTTTTGTTATGTTTAAAGAAAAAAAACCCACAAATAAACAAGCAACAACAAAACCCCAAAACACACACACACACACACACACACACACACACACACACAAAAATCCCCCAAACCTGAGTATTGATTCTTCATTGGAGAGGGAACTAGTGTGGGCAGTAATTTGAGAAATACGAAGTTTTAGTCTTTGCTGCAGCTGAACACAGGAGTTTGCTCAGTTCCACCCTCTCTTAGCTGTGTTCAAGAGGTGAGGGCCCAGGGCCCATTCTTCCTATCTGCACATTCAGGTGTTTGGCTGGAAATGACTGAAACCAGAGACTATAGTGGTAATTTTCCTCTCTGCACATAACCTGAAACTATTGAGCATTTTTAATAAAAGTTTTAAGAATAGGAAAGAATCTTTTTTTTCTTCCTTCTGACTTCTTTTGTTCCACCTTATATGCAGGAAGAACAAGTCTATGATTCCCCTATAAATCGGGCAAATAAAAGACTTCCATTAAGATCAGACCTTGGTTTCAAACTGGGGCTAGCAGGGGCAGGGAGTGTCTAGATGTGGTTAAGAGGAAAAATCTGCTTAAAAAGAAACATATGGCAAAGTTTGGGGCAGTGCTTTATGACCTAATAGATGAAGAAGTGTTGGTGACTTGTTGCTTTCCACTGCTCCCTGTTGTACCTGCTGTGTTTGGTGTTTGTTGGCTGTGCCCTGGTGGCCTCTCCGTGCTGGGACGGAGCTGCTGCCGTGCCCGGGGGCTGCTCCCAGCTCCTAAAGCCACACACAGCCACAGCTGCGAGGGTGGGCTGGGAGCTGAACAGTGTTCTTTGGTGCTACAGTGCTTTCACAATCGTATGTATTACCTATAATTTGGGGAAACATCCGGTAAAACCTTGTACGACCTTAGCTGGAGACCAAAAGCCCTCTGCAAAGTGAGAGTAAATTCTGCACAACCCAAGATTTCATGAGTTTGGCTTTAACTGAGCTTCTTTGCAGAGCACCCATCCATTCTGCAGGTACCCTTGAAGGATTCATAAATCACACTACTTCAGATTAGAGGGATCCAGAGTGAATATGAATTGTGCTTTTGGGATAGTATAGTATCGATTTGGTAAAACCTGTGGCAGGGTACAAACCCCTGAGACTAAGTAGAGTAAAATATAAATAAAGCACATTGTCAGCGATTTAGATTTTTAATGCAGGAAAGCCTGTTTTCATTAGTTGTACTCACTTATTTTAGAAGCATTCTATTTGATTGAATAAATGCATTTACAAATCTCCTCTCTCAGATGCATTGGAGGTTGTTACTGTTTGTGTCTACACAGTTCAATGGTATGTCAGGGACGTGCTGCCTACTGGTAAATTTGTGCTGCCATGGAGAGAAAAAGTGTTAATATGATTGCCAGTGGAGATGGGGTTTTATAGCCTGTAACAGATTCCTGTAACTTCACTAGTGTAAATGCTGCCAGGTCTTTCTCAGTGCACCTGTTTCCACGTGGTGTGTGCAGTACATGATGTTATATGAAGATAGAGATTCAGTGGTGTATCAAGTACCCTTAAGGCAGTGCAGATCCCAGGCCTGGAGACTTGCTCCTCATGGTGCCTTTACCTGTCAGCAGCTGAGTTCCAAACAAAGCCACTGAATCCTGCAGCAGGAGCTCTGCCTGAGTTCTGATCCCCAGGAACCACACAGTGGGAAGAGGCAAAACCTGCAGCCCCAAACTGTGCTGTTACTGCCTGTGGTACTATTGCAAGTGCTGCGCTGGGAATAGCCAGAGGCAAATCAAACCTGGCCCTGATCTGACTCAGGAGGTTCTGTGTGGTTATTAATAACAGTGCATAAAGGGTGAAGCCTCTGAAGAGGAGCTCACTTCTGCACAAGGGGCAGACCAGCTCCTGCTCCCTGAGCCCAACTTTACAAAGAGTCTTATTGCCTGACTGCTACAGAGACAACCTAACCTGCAGTGAAATCTGTATTCTGGCTTGTTCTCCTAATTTGATATGACACTGATTAATCCAGATGTGGAAAAGGTAAATTCTTATATGAGAGCTCTTGTGAGAGCACATTCTTTCATGTATTTTCAGATGGGAACTTCAGACCCGCCTTGGAGAGAAGGAAAGAGGGAGAGGTTTAAGCAGACTAAAAGGTTCTCTGCCCTGTGAAGGTGCTCAGCTGTGCAGTAATAGGGACCGAAAATGCTGGTTTCAGCCCATTGCTGCTGCATGGTGCAGAGGTTGTATTACATCTTCATCAGCACGTCTTTACATCCTTCACAGTGATTTCCCTTCAATTATTCTGACCCTTGTACAGATTTTTCTGCATCCAAGGCAGGAATGATGTTTTCTTTCAGTTCAGAGGCGGAGTGGTCGTGAAGCCCCCCTGGAGCACTGTGGGCAGCTGGTGTGTGGGAACGTGGGAAGTGCCTTGGTAGTGCTGGTGCTGGCAGGGGTTGGAACAGTGCACAAACACAAGAGGCCAGTTCCTTTCCCTGCTATGTTGTTCCTCCATTTATTATATTCATGCAATTATTTTTACATCATAGGGAAGATTAGAATAGCTATTATTCATACACTTCAAAGGCAACTGAGCTACTAGTTCAGTATTTTGAGCTGCAGTTCTTACTGCAACTGTTCAATCCCATCATCTCCACTAAATCTCATGTTTTTCCTGGGACATTGATCTGAATGAGTTTATGCAAATCTTTACTGTTCAGCTGGAAACAGCGAGACCCTGGCTCTGAGATACATCAGTAAAAATACTTTTTTAAAAACTCAAACAAACAACAAACCTGTGGTGAATTATCCATTTCAGAACTTATTTTTTTTCCTTTTGGTTTGTTTTTATGGGTTTTTTGGTCCAGGAATGTGTCATGGTAACATTGTGTTCATATGTCCATGCTTGCAAAGGTGCACCACACTCACTGTTCAGCTCATTTAGACACTCTGGGACCTTGGTAGATAAAGCCCCACATTACAAAGGGAAGCAGTCAGAAGATAAGTGTTGTGCAGCCAGAGTTAAGTTAAACTTGAGGATTCCTGTGTTCTGGCGTCTTGTCTGTGCTCTCCTTGCATAGATTTTGTCCATGTAAATTTGGCAAGTGCATTATATGCATTTATAATGTAATTCTATTTAGCTTTTAAGGTGTTTCAACTAATTATTACAGCTTTCCTGTAATGAAATGTCTGAATTTATTGCAGCACTTTGAGCTTCCAAGGTTTCCTCCCACAAAGTTAGGCAGACCCCAGACCATGACACAGCCTGTTCCAGAGGCACCTAAAGACTGGCAGCCCTGATACAGCCTAAGCCATTGGCTCCCAATGGGGGATGAAGTGAACTCTGCTTGCTGAACATCCTCTTCTGATTTCTCAGGCCTGGTGGTGATTTGGGGAATAACAGCCCCACAACCCAAGAGGTTCTAGAGAGGGGCGTTTATTCAGCGCCGGGTGCAGGGGGGTCGCTCCTCCAAAGCCCTGCACCCCTGTCTGCACTCACAGGCTTGTTTAGATGCAATTACAGTGCACATATTCATTATTTCTCTATACATATGCATTATTTTCTTAGGAAAAAGTCAGGCTTATTCTAATCAGTTCCCGGAGATAATTTCCATTTTCTCCACCCTGAACTCCTCCTGTCTTGAGTCTGTGCTTTGGTTTCAAGTGATCTTGGGCAGGGGTCTTCGGGGGTCTTGAGGACGAAGATTGTAGGTCTTCCTCGCTGTGTCCTTTTCAACTTGACTCGAAAAGTAGCTCAAACTAGTCTAATTGGTGAATGTCTGTAATTATCTTACTCTTTTGACACATTCCTTGATTTATTGTAGTTCCATATGGTACCTATCCTATTACAGTTATCTACAGAAACCACAAGGCAAATTATTATTAGGAGTGGCCTTGGCTCTCTTCTTTACCGTGTGCAGGCTATTTTCATGTTTAAATGATTTAAAATAGCTACTAAACATAATAGATATTGGATATATCAATTATCAATTATAAAGGATAAATCCCCTTATCAGTGGCATTTGCTAGTGCTTAAGGAATCTCTCTAGATTAGCTTCTAACAGGTGCTTCTGTTGGTCTGTTGCTTCTTTCTTAGCTTTGGCTCTGTTAAGGAGAGGGTTTGACACTGTGGATTAATTGCAGTCATTTGACTCTGCAAGGAACTTAATTTGAGTTGTTAGTGCCGTTGTTTGTCTTAACACTGAAACTTTTAGTATCTGGCTCTCTTTCAGACCGACAATTCAATCCCGTTAACTCAGGGTTTGTTCCAGCCGTGGAGATTCTGCCTCATCCCTTTGGATTGACAGAGTGGTTCCGTGGGTAGCTGTGTTACTCCTGGCTCTGTGTTTACCGGAGCACGCTGCGCTGCCCTGCCGTGTATGCTCTGGTGTTCATCAGAGTGCTCTGCTGCTAACCTTTCTCTAGATATAGTATTTTCTTATTCATTCATATTCACGCTGTAGTAAAGCTTCCCGTGGTTCAGGCTCTGCCCTGTGTCCCTTTATGTCAGTGTAAAACTGCACGTGTGCATTGCAATTCTTATTTTTCTTGTGGCTTAGCATCGTACCTCTGTTCTTTGTGACACAGTTCCCTGCCTTTCAGACTCAATCTACTGTGTGGGGAGACTTCAGCTGGCCTGGAGTCTCTGTGGAACAGTTGGACTATGCCAGGAACCTTCTGCACACGTCAGGGTGATATGCACAGAAGGAAAGCTGTAACACCTGGAACAGAAATCCGGTCTCTGAAGTGATGAGTCATGTTTACTGACATGCGTGGTTTGTGTGTCCAATTAGGAATTATTTATGTATAGAGAAACCAATGGTCCTTGGACATGTGTCCAGACTCAGGGCTATAAGAATCGCAGCCTCTGATACTCACACAACAACACCACCATTGCAACAAAGTTCCTGGCCTGTTTTTGGAACAATACGATGTCGTTTCTTTGACCTGCCTCTAACTTCACGACGACAATCTACACGTATCGATGCTGTTCCCATTGCTGCTCCAGCTGCTGTTGTGCCTCCTCTTGCACCCTGGTCGGGCTTTGTCCCTTGGTGCCCTTGCAGTGTGCTCAGGGTTAAGGAGCTCTCAGGCCAGTGGCAGCTCTTCAGGGAGCAAAGCTGTGTGCTCTGGCTCTGTTCCTCTAAAATACTACCCTGTCTTTTGCACTTCACCGTGTTGCTGTCCCTGTGGTTTTTTATCAAGCAGTTCTGCATGTCACTGCTGTGCAGAACTCTGTCAGGACCTGAGGTTCTGCTCTTTTTGTCCCTCTGCCCTCAGCAATCCCATTCTCACAGCTTAGTGCTAAAAGCTGCCCTTTTTGCTTACTGGAATTTCAATGTTCAAGCAAGAGGAACACAAACTAGTTGTATAACAAAGGTAACATAACTTTCTAACTGGTCCTCTTTCCCACCTAAGCTTTCTCGAACATTTACTTCATCTTTAGCACATTGAAGTCTGCTCCAGTGATGTCCCTGCAAGTGCTCAGTGTCGCCTTACTTACTTTGATTAGTGCTTTCCTGCTTAAGCAATCAGGACCTTGTTTATTAAGAGGTAGAATTAATAGGCCTTTTCTAGCTCTGTTAATGTTCACATTATGTGTCTGTCCCTCTAGAGGGTTAGTGTATTATCAGAGTGGATAGTGGCAGATTGTGTCTCCTAAACCCTTTCAGCAGATAAAAAAGATTATTAAATCTATTGCCAAAAATTGTAACTTTTCTACAGACAGAATCATATTTTCCCAATTCCCAAGTGACAGTCTTGAATTTTCTCTCTCTCCTACAGGGAAGAGAGAGCAAAACAATAACCTGTGGTACTGATCCTGAGTTAGGGACTAGTAGCTTCTTCTTTCAGTATTAATTGATACGAAGAAATTGTTAGAAAGCAGTTAATGTTTTGCAGCAATTCATTAAACTGAACTCAGGGATATTCAGTAATGTCAAAACTTGAATGGTTGTTATCTAACCAATGCCTTGATAGAGACATTACAATTGAGTTGCTTAAAAGTCTTTACTTTCCAAATTCAAGGTTACCACCAATAGCTACAGAATCCCACAAGCACCCCAGAACTTGCACAGGCACAAAACTGAAAGTCTGAGGGATTATACTCACCTGGTCAGAGCCAAAGCTGTAGTTTTTAACTGTTATTTTCAGAAACAATCCCTTATGGGAAAAGTATGTAAATGTTTCATAAAATTATAGGGAAGTAGATGTGGAAGGTGAAGTGGTCTCCTAGTCCATTCCATCTCAAAGCAGAGTTGTACCTGTCTGTGACAGCACAGCAAACTCATTGCAAGTATTATTTTGACTTCAGTCCACCAAAGGACAAGGGAGAGCAGGAGATTTCTCTTATCTTTGTAGGAGCTTTTTAGAGGCTATGATGTTCTTTCAGATTCTCCCTTGCTAGTCTGAATAATTCTAATCCTTTTGGTCTTACCTTGTTCTGTAATTTAGCCCCTGATGATTCTCACTGCTTTTACATGAAGTATCTGTAGTTAATGCACATCGTTATTGAGGCTGTGACCTGACCCCGCTGACCACTGCAGGAGGTTAATTCACATGGCTGGCAAAACCTCTTCCTGTCTTCTGGGCAAGAGTTTGTTGTCTTTGGAGCCACGTGGATGGACAGACAGACTGGGAATGAGAGCCTGGAGAGCAGTGCCAGGGAAGGGCCCTGCAGGTCCTGGTCAGTGGCCACTTGGCCACCAGTCAGCAGTGCCCTGGAGCCAGGAGGGACATCCCTGTCCTGGGGGGCATCACCAAGGGAGGGGATTGTCCCGCTCTGCTCTGCACTGGGGCGGCCTCACCTGGGACATTGGGACACTTTGGGGGGACACAATGGAAGGGAGAGATTGAGCCATTGCAGAGTGTCCAAAGGAGGGACACGGGGATGGGGAAGGGCCTGGAGGGGCAGCGTGTGAGGACACTGAGGGCACTTGGGGTGCCCAGCTGGAGAAGAGGAGACTGAGGGGACACCTCAGTGCAGGTCCAACTCCCTGGGGAGGGGCAGGCACTGATCTCTGCTCTGGGGGGAGCAGGGACAGCCCCCAGGCAATGGCTGGAGTTGTGTCAGGGCAGGCTCAGGTTGGATCTCAGGACAAGGCTCTTCCCCCAGAGGGTGGTGGGCACTGCCCAGGCTGCCCAGGGCAGTGGGCACAGCCNGGTCCCTCCTGTAGTTTTGATGCTGAACCACAGAGAGCTGCCCCCAGAAGAGCTATCCAGCCAGTTTCCATCTAACCCATGGCAGTTTCAGAGACCATTCTTTTCTGCAGTTTCCAGAGGTGAGATGGGGCCAAAAAGTATTGGATGGAGATGTAATGCATGATGTAATGCATTCTCTGTCTCTCTCCTCTGCACAAGGATGAGCTCTGTCAATTCAGTTGGATTCTTTGGCATTTCTGGCCATGCAGTAACCGTGCATCATTGGTTGTTCCAGTGTTTCATGAGATCTGAAGAGGAAAAAAAAAAGGTATATAGTCCTTATCCTTTCCCCTCCTTTAGCTGTTTCTTCCTTACAGGGTTAAATAGAAGGGCCTGTTTTCTGTCTCCCAGTTTCCCGAAAGTAGGGAAAACACAGGGATCACCAGTCTCAGAAGCTAGGAGGGAAAACAGGATGAGAATATCGTGGGAGACATCCCACACAGCGCTGTGGTTTGGACTGTCTTTTAGGAATTCTGGCTGAGGTTTCTGTTTCCTTCCTCCCCTTCTCTTTCCTGGGTGGTGCCAAGTGGTTGGTGCAGTGTCACAGGAAAAACTGCTTCAGTCTCCTTGGTTTGTGTTTAGTACAGAGAGATATTAATGCTCTGTAAGGAATTTGAAAGTAGAGAGTGTCATCTGACTGACTTCTTTGGCAACAGCCCCTGCCCACACCCCTCCCCAGGTCATGTTCTTGCTGGTATAGGAGCAACCATGACTGAAAGTATAGAAGCACCTTCCATGAAATCCTGGAGCACATGGCCAAGAGAAGAAGAGTTTTCAATGGGATGGACAGAGTGTGAAGGGGAAGATAAAAAGTGCACTAGTGTGTGAAGTCAAAGTGCTTATTGTGCTTTATCTGTTAGTGTTTGAAGAACTTGAGTATTGAGCTGACTTAGAAGCTTGTTAATGGTTTGAAAAGTACAAACCTTTGTTATAGAGATGAATCAGCTAGATAACTGTCTTGATTAGCTATTTTGCTGTGCATAACTTCAAATGGGACTACTTGGGCCTTTTTCAAAAAAACTTGGTAGGCAAAAAAAAATGTATCAATATACTGCAGCAAAACTTTTAACTCCTTAACACACCACACCACATGATTTTTGTGTTTTTGTTAATCTCTCATGTATAACAATGCAGTAGTACATGAGAGGTGTACCTGTTTCTTTCTTCCCTTCCATCTTGCCTCTATCCCTTCAGCCTCTGTCCTTGTATCCATCACTTTATCTGCAGGGCAGAGGGTTGTTAGAAGTGTTTAACATTCTGTAGACTATTTTAAAAATAAATTGAACAGAGTTCCATAAAAGTTGATGGATATCCTCAGTTTCATTTCAAGGACTTTTGTTTGGCTTCAGTTTTTTTTGGAGATAAAATACACCCATGATAAGATGATCAGTCATATTTCTGAAGAGCAGGAGCTTATGCTTTGCCTGTTTTCTAGAGCTGCAAGAGAGGCTGTGGACTGTAAGTGCTGCCTCAAACCCACCTTGCGAAATGGCAAGTTCCAGGTACCCCCTTTGTGTCAGAAAGGCAGCCGTGTGAGCTGGGATGTGGTGCCGGGTGGTGCCCTCGTGGCTGCGGATCCACAGCCCGTCCAACGTCCCTGGGGTAAAGGCAGCCCGTGGGGGGACGGGTGCCAGCCCTGGGGGCACCCAGGGCCTGCAAGGAGATGGTTTCATGGGAAAGCTGATGTGGGATAAGGAAAATACATGCACAGCATTTCTAAATTGAATTGCTGCATCTTTGAAGCTGAGTTTGTCCTTGTACAGAGCTTCTTTCTGAGAGGCTGTCAAAGCTATTCTTAATTTATAACCGTGGAAGTGTTGGCTGTGCAAGTTAGAGATTCCTCAATGCCCCTGAATCTGCTTGGCAGATGTGACAGTGTCTGTGATGGATTGGTACAGACCAAACCAGGTATACTTGATGAGTCTGGCTTTCTCTTCTCTCACTGTTGTCTCTTCCCATGCAAGGCCTTTCTCTGATGTATTTTGGGATGGAAGGGCAGTTGGATCACTGGGGACTCAGGCAGAATTGTACATCAGTCCTATGCAGGTTACTTTGTTTAGCAGGGAGAATGTTTCCAAAACAAGATTAAAAAACCAACCCAACCTCTTGAAGGTTAAAGCAGAGTTTTTAAGTGTAATCTGAAGGCATTTAATTTTCATAGGAAGATCATTTATTTTTCTTTCCAATATATCACTGTAGCAAAGTTGCATAGTGTAAACAGATGTGAAGTCAAACCTCTAATTGCCCTTATCTACTCCGGGGGATAGATCTAGTTTTATGTGAAGCACATCTTTGCCTATAAGTTCTATTAAAATGTTTTGACAAGTTAGAGACAAGAGTTGAAGATGTTTTAAATGAAAAGCTAAGTCTATCTGGATGCTGAGAGGTTTCACTTGCAGAGAGAGCTTGTCACATTGCAGGGAGCTGGAGTGGATGTCTGAGCTTAGAGATGATCAGGATGCAGCCATCCTCTGCCTGGTGATGATGATGAGCAAGTGGTGGACTGTGCTGGAGTGGATGAAGAGCACCAGTGCAGGGCAAACTTTTTAACGAAGCCATCTTGTGTCACTAAGTCTGTTGGTGTTAAATATGTTCTTCCATTTATACTGAGCAGCAAGATAATAATTCAGGCCTTTTTGTTTGTTTGTTTTTGTTTGTTTTTTTTTTTTTTTGGTGGAATTGAAACAACATATAGCTTGGGAGAGAAATGGCAGCTATGCAGAGTGGTACACAGAGCATAAAGGAGCTAGTGTTTGATTGCAGGTAATGTAAAAATTATGGAAAATCTTAGTGTGTTCTCTTATATGGGTTAACATCACTGCAGCGTGATGTGAGACTGCTTGTGGCTGAGCATGTATGTCTGCTCTTCCAGACCTCTCCCCCATTTTTATCTGTTTTTGCTGCAAATTTAAGTCATCTCTTCAGACTCTGTAATAATTTAAATAATTTATATATACCAGTTAGCTGTCTGGAACATGCCAAAAGGCACTCATTTTGCCAATGCTGAAATTGTGCCTCCTTCAGAATGAAATCAAAACACTTTGCAATATTAACACTGTTATAAACTAAGAGAGTTTAGATAGATTCTGTGTGCAATCTCTGCCTTGTGGACTACAGAACCCCTTTGAAAGGCAGAGTACACACAGAAGCTTCATCCCTCTTGAATTCCATGTGGAATGGACCTCTCCATTCAGGTTCAGAAATGGTGATAGCATGACCAGTACTGCATTCCTGAGAAAAAGGGATTCCTGTGCTGGAAGACCAGCTTGTCATTCTGCTGCCTTTCAGACAACTATAACAATCACAGTGGCTCTGGATAGGTGTTAAAATTATGTGGTCATATTTTAACACCCAATGCTGGAGAGCATCAGCTGGGGCATTGCTGGTCATAACCGAGCTGCATCTGCCCCTGTGTGATAAAGTCTGGGAAAAGCTATCCAGCTTGGTCCTTCTCCAATTCTACGGCGTTCTCAACCCTACATCTGCCCATCGATTTCTGAGGCAGAATCTCCTGATGGAGAGCAACAACAGAAGACACATCATGAGCCTTGTAGGAGGTGTCAGTGGTGGTGCAGGTCTGTGCCTTTTGCTCTGGGCATGTGAAGGTCACAGTGTTCAGCACAACAGTGACGTGGGGCCAGTGCTGCTGGTCCTGTTGGGAGCTGTGCAAATACAAAGAACATCCTAGAGGCTGACTGAGGCATGAATATACCTTTTTGAATGCAGTTTAGTGAAGTTGTTTAGCATGGAACCTATTTGTTTAATATGAAATCTTGGAGGAAGAATTTGGCTTAGCTCAATCAAGGATGTGGGATACAGAGGGAGTTAAAGGAAAAGCACTCTCATGATGCTTTCACCTGTACGGTTTGAGGTTGTTCTCTGCACTCCTAACGAAATCTCTGCATCCCTATTTTGTTTCATTCTTTTAGAATCAGGGATAAAAATTATAACCAACATAGATATTAATAATGCTTGTCCTTCCATAGAGACCTACTTAGTATCTTGCTTTTGGCAAAAAGTATAACAATTCATACTAGTTCTATGTGAGAGGTTTGGACTCTGTCTGTGGCAGCTGTCACATCTGGGTTGCATGGTGAACTAAATACAAATATCTGCTATTAATTATAATAAAGAATTAGGAAATGAAATGCAGATTGTCTTGGAGAACGTTAGGATCCAGACTGGTCATGCTGATTAATAGATGTCATTTGCTACAATAATCTAAATGCAGTCCTGCTTGCCACGTACTCGTCGTGTTGTGCTGCAACACCATGTACTAAACTTCATCACAATGCGGCGATTTCTTTAAATTTTGTCCAAACTCACTTGTATTTTGAGCACCTATATCATCTGGGATATTACTGAAACTCATTATTTTTTATTTATCTGCTCTGAAGCTGAACAGTTTTCCACAGGGAAAGAGTGAAGGAGAAAGATTACTTCAGGAACAAAAAATATAAAAACATGGAGATCCTGTCGAGTGAGTTTTGGTTATTAATTTATAACTCAGCTGTGCAGATTTATTTTGGGGTGAAGTTTGGCAGCTTCCCATTCAGTCCTAGAAGATGAACCTCCAGGCAGGTTCAGCACTGCACAGCTCTGGCTGGCAGCTGGCAGCAGGAAACCAGTGATTTGTTGAGACTGACTTGTATCTGCTAGAAATAGTGTATTTTGGCTTTTATAAATGTACTGTGACCTGAATTTTATACAGTACAAAGGTTAAGAAGAGGAACACAGCGCTGAGGTTGTTCTGCTCCATGGGGGCACTGGCAGGCTGGGCACACCACGGCACAGGCTGTGCAGCACAGGCTGCCTCCAGAGCTGTCTGACAAGGCAGAACGAGGGCTGGATTTACAGACACCCACCTGTCACCATTGGCGAGACAAAGAATTGTTCTTAATCAAATGCAGAAGTTTTTTCTTTATAATGCAACTGAATGTGAGTGCTGTAAATCTTTTTGAAACATTTTATAATTACACGGCTGTTGCACAGAGGACTTTCTACACATATAAATTACTTGCACAGAAGCCGTTTACTAAATGTTGAATTTCAGATGACCAGAGCACCCACAAAAAGTAAATACAGCTGATATCTAACAGAAAATGCACATGGTAGTGCTTATAATACCTTCATAAAGTAAACAGCATCCTTGCCTGCCCTGCCCAGCCTGAAGCTTTCTCTGTGTGCAGTCTGGAGTATACAAGTGACTACTGTAACCCCAAAACAGTGTCTCAGTGTGGTCAGTCCTGTCTCTGCATTGCAAATGGGAATTATTCCGTTTGTAGATGTTACTGGAATTATTTTCCTGAGTGAAGCTTTGCAAGCTGGGCTCATTGTTTCCAACAGGACCATGTAACTGCAAAGTTAGTTGTGCTTAAAGAGCTGACCACTTGTGTGTGTGATGACCATCGAAAGTATCTAAACTAGGAATGTAATAATCTGCCACTTGGGAATAAATCATCATCAGACATAATTGCTCTTTTCAAGAGGTACAATGTTAGTAAACGTGGAAAAGAAAATCTTCCCTCCAAGTATAGCTCTTAAATGTAACAATGGGAAGAAAACGTGTCTTTTCTTTTCATATGAGAATTTAGCAGAAAGAACTGATAATATTTTGTGATTTACCAAAAATTTTTTTTTTTCTTTTGCTTCTATCCCCTTCTTTTTTGGCATTTTTAAAGTGATATTATGAGGCTCTTTAAACGAGTTTTATTACAGTTAATTCCCCCTTTCCTGAGGCAAGCTGCAGCGTTATGTACCAGATTTTTATTATACCCAGAAGCTCTCTGCCTGCTAATAAATAATGGTGGTAAATTTTATCAGAAATAAATGTGGTTTCTCATTGCAGCAGAAAGGAAAATAAGTGTGTGTTTTGGGGTTTTTTTTTCCCTTGCCATACATTATAGAAGTTAAACAGTGTGAAAACAGCGTTCCCTTTAAAGAGACACGACCAGGTTTAAAAATAAAGTTCTTTGACTTATGCCATTAAATGTAACTTGGACCATCATTATACAAAAGGTGTTTGAAATACTGCAGGTAGCTGTGTTTAATAATTTTTCGTGCAGCCTGTCAGGGGCAGTCGGCTGTGCCTTCTGCTCCCGTTCCTGCAGTGAGTGCCCGTGGGCAGTGCCAGCCTCAGGGCCCTGAGGGCAGGTGAACAGCCCAAAGCAAGGTGTGTGGCCATGGCAAGAGATTGGCACCGAGCAGGAGAAACAACAAGCGCCTGACTTGAACCTGATCAGGGGATCTCTTGGAGAGCCCATCGGCGTTTTGAATGTGCATCCGTGCACCAGCCCCAGGGTGATTTCTGACATGGCTTTGTTCTGGTGGGATGTTAAAAACTGCTTCTCATTTTCACTGATTCGTCATATTATAATGGACACATTGTGATAAGCAAGTCTTAATCCAAGAGTTGAGCTCCATCTTCTCTCGTTACTGCTGAACCCCTTCTCACTGAGGTGAAGCATCACTCGTTTGTTTGCGTGGCCATCTGCTTGGTTTCAAAAACTTGCAAGAACCACAGGAGAGCTATATGAATGTGACATGTTTTGAAATCTGGAATAATTTCACTTGGTTTAATAAATTTACAGTTGTGGGGAGAGAGATTTCTTTTGACTGCAGAGCATCCTCAAGAATTTCAGGGTAAGGCTTTTTTTTTTTGATTTTAAGAAATTGAGTTAGAGGGAAGGGATAACTATATAAATTGAACATAATTAACATTACTTTAATCCCTTTTCTGTGATTCTTAAACCTGCACATGGGAACCTTGAATTGGGGATGCACATCCAAATGTATCTTAATTAAGTCCTAATATAAGTTAATACTTTCTCTCTTAAAAGGAAATTTCACACAGTAGAAAGAGTAAAACATTTAATTTGTCCCTTTTATGTCCACCACACTTGCTGGCAGCAGCAGGATGGCTGTGGGCGTTCCCACAGTGCTGGCCTTGGCTCTGTGTGGGTCTGCTGCTACGGCTGAGAACTCCCCTGGGAGCACGTGGGGTTTTTTAGGCCCAAACAATAGAAGAAAGAGAAGCTGCCAGACCTGTCCCTAAGGCTGGAGGGGCAGTGGTGCCTGTGCCCACACCTTCAGGCTGGTCCCCCCCAGGGCAGGAGGGTGCCAGAGCAGGGCTGGCAGCACACAGACTGCAGCAGCAGAGACTCCCTTTGTGTGTCTTTGCACATACAGTGCTCTAACTCTCCATTTTCCTATTATTCTGGCAATAGGCCAAGGCTTAATTAAATTTCTTGTAGATGATTAAAAGGGGAATTGAAGTTACAACATGAAATCTGAAGCATTCTGAAAGGGAAACTTCTTTATTTTTCAGACCCCACTTAAAATATTTCAAGCTAAGTATTTCTTCCTCCCTAAAATAAGTAGGAGTGTGCACACATCAGGCAGATCCTAGACCACATTTCGGTATATCCAAGAGAAGTTTCCACCACAGGTTGTGGGTCTTGGTTGCCTCTTCCCTTTGGTGGTCCTGTGGTACCCTGATGCCAGAGCCCAGCGCAAAAGGGAGAGACCCAAAGGGCTCATCTGCACAAGGCTCAGCTCGGGATGAGCCTCCCCATGATGGCATCGCGATCAAAACCTGTTCCTGGCACCTTTTGCTCTGTTCAGTTTTGCTCTTATGGACTATTACAGATGCCATGTGACTTTCTTAAAGCAGGATGGAAGAATCAGAATTAGGAAATCTAAGCCATTAAAATGTTTTCATGGCTTCTTTAAAGCCAACCGACTGGTATGAGCCGATAAGCGCAGATGTGAGCGGCACTTGCTCTCACTGACTGGCTTCCAAGTCTTGCTCACGTTGCCAGCCATTTCCCAGTGCTCATGGGCACTGTACCCCCTCATCCTGGGTTAACATCTGTGTCACCAAACAAAAGTAATCAGAGTCAGCATGAAAATTTAATAAGTGGCATTCTGGCAATGGTCATGTTCCTAACTGTGTATTTGTTTTCTGCCTGCAGAAGTCCTTAGATATTGTCATCCAGAACAGCTCCAGCATTTACAAGCCCTGGTGTTTATTAGTCTCAAATCACTCTTGGTTGATGGTATTTCTAAAACAGATCAGATCTCTGAATTTGCCAGTATTTTCAGGGTACTCATCAGAGCCAGGCCCCAGTTTAATAAGTTATTAAGCTGTTGTCTGTTTCATGAAACTCTCCTGTCTTGCCTGCTGGGCGTTCAGCTCCCTGCCTGTTTGCTTTGCTTCCTGGCTGGTAAGTGCTGGTGGTCTGGTCCCTGCCTGGGAGTCTGGGGAGGTCTGGCTGAG
The DNA here is from genome assembly GCA_013396735.1 of Grallaria varia. Classification (NCBI taxonomy): domain Eukaryota; kingdom Metazoa; phylum Chordata; class Aves; order Passeriformes; family Formicariidae; genus Grallaria; species Grallaria varia. The sequence goes on from VWZG01000903.1 coordinate 116,816, forward strand.
TTCTGCCCCTGCTCTGGTACGTGGTGCTGGTATATTTGGTATGTTGACCATAGCAGTGTGATCTGTTACCGTGGGGTTTAGCTTTTATTTGTGGGGTTCCTCACTGCTAGGTACCAATGTGTCTGGGGTTTTTTGTGTCTATGTTCCCCTCAATTATTTTAGTTCCTCAGTGGAAGATAGAAACCCATGTGAAAACTCTTTACATATTCACACTGTGAAGGTATTTCTGTTTGTTCACTCTGAGAAAGGCACAAGTGGCTGACGGAACTTCCAGAAGGGATCTCCTTGTGGTGTCGAACCACTCAATAGGTGCCTGTAGGGTATCAGTAAAGGAAGGGAGACCTGAACTCTGGACTGAAGGGAAGGGCTTAGCTGTAAGCTTTTTGTTTCCTTAAGGCCTGTGTCTTAAAGAAGAGTGGAAGAAAAAAAGTCACTTTTGTTATGGGTGTCCACGATTAATTGAAGGAGCCAATTGAAATATAAAGAGATAATTTTTATTAGCAAGCAATAACAGAGCAGACAGCACTGGGCAGCTTGGAGAGACTGTGCTCTGCCAAAAGTCTGCACCATACGGAGGAAAAATCTCTATATTTATACAATTTTTAACTCTTGTGTACGTGATCTGGTTATCTCCGCATTGTGTATGTGTCCTTGTTGACAGTTACCAGGCGGTTGTAAATTGCCTCTTGGAGTTTTTGTTAGGTGATGGATGTTTTCCTTCAAGTGTAAATTGTCAGGATGTAAGGATTACCCTAATTGTCTTGAGGTGGGAGATGTCCCCCTCTCATATGTAAATCACCAGGATGTGAAGTTTACTTTAACTGGATACCCATGTCCTTGGATAAGCAAGAGTTTCTTCACATTCATGTGACTATTAGATAAGCAGATGAAATCTTCTTTTTCTTACGATTTTATGAACAAAGTTAACTCATTCATCACAACTTTTTAGTAATTAGTAAAACTTCCATCTCATTCCTAGGGGAGATGTTTTAAATGGTCTTCTGGTAACTCTCTTAACATATAAAAGCAGATCAGAATGCTCCAGAGAGATTTGCTGTGCCCCTGCTGTTGCTGTGCTTCCAGACTGAGCAGGCTTTGCAAAGCCTTGGGCGTGCTCAGGAGGAGTGAGTGTGGGACACTGCTCCAGGTCACCGCCTGTTTGGAGGGTGGCCCTGACCTGATCCAAAGAAGAAACAGCCTGCCCTCAGCGTGGCGGGGGCTCGTGCTGCTCTGCAGAGCTCGGAGCCCAGGTGTCCTGGCTTTGGAATGGTATTTCCCCCTTCCCCAGACCCTGTGCTGCTCGCTCACTGCTCCTTCCCCCCCTCGGCAGGACACAGGGGAGAACAGGAGTCAAAGGAAGGTGAAGAGCACAGGTCGAGATAAGAACAGTTTGTTAGAAATAGTGTGGGTGAGTCCTTGGAGCCTGCGCAGGGGATTTTTTAGGTGAGGCGCAGCGTGCGTGGAACTGGCCCCACCCTTTAGTCCTGAGGTTCATCTGCCAGGGCCTGGCGAGCTTGGACGGTGGCAGCAAAATCCTCAGGGTGTAGGTTTAGTTGGAGTGTCCTTCTCTTAGATGGATGGCCTTACAGGGCTGAGCGAGCTCCATCTGCCCGGATTTGGAGTTAGAGTTGTCCTTCTCCTAGGATGGTTGTTGGGAGGCTGGTGAGCCCATCCTGCCCATGGACACACTTTGTCTGACCCTTCAGCTGAGACCTGACTGGAATGGGAGACCCCACCGGAGGCACAACCACCGCCAGCACAGCTCACAGCCTCATAAGGGCACGCAAGCTTCTCCCCCACGACAAGGGGGTGTCCGTGGAGAAGTGTTAGAAATAGAATGAAGTAAGAAATGACCAGTAAGAACACCACCGATAGCAGGGTGTACAGGAGGGGGGGATGGTTCCGTTCCCGGGCGCCACCACAGAGCTCAGCCCGGCGGACAAGACAGACGGGACCCCCCCCAGCCGCTCCGCGCCCGCCCCAAGGTGGGATCAGAGAGCCCCCGGGGCCGGGCTGGGACCCCCGGCGGCCGCAGGAACGGACCCTGTCCGGGCCTCCCCCAGGACACCGGGGCAGCCCACGGGGGAGGGCGGGAGTTCACATTTTAGGCTGCGGTGAAGTTGGTTGTTCCTTAGGCCTTCCTTGACAACTGGGGACAAACACCAAGGCAGTGTTCCATCCTATTCCCTCCCATAACCAGGTGTATATCAGACAGGTGACAGAGGGAGGTCCCCTCTCTCTGGGCTCAGTGTCCCTCCCGCTCACAGCTCTGGGGCAGCAGCTCTCAGTGTTTGGGCCTCGCTGATCTCTGTGGGCTGAGCCCTGAGCCGGGAGCTCTGTGCCAGTCGGGTCACAGGGGAGAGATTTGCTGTTCTTAGGGGATGTGCTGAGATTTCATTGTATTAGTTATTTTGTTCAGCTATTCCCNTCTTTCCCTTTTCTCCATTTTTCGGTGGTGGGGGAAGGCTGTCTCAGGCTGCTGTGGGTTTGGCTGGGAACCAACCCAAACTTTTCCAGTGAGGGATGAGGAAGGAACAGCTGCTCTTGGAGCATCAGCAGGAGCCAGGCACGGCCCTTGCAGAAGGGGCACAGGATTCCTTGCAAGGAATAAATGTTTGGTATCTTGAAACAACTTACTGCTTTCACGCTGGAGTCTTACTAACTCCAAAGAATGTAGTGTGTTGGATGGGGCTTTCTTAAATTTTAATTACCACCAGGAGATGACATTTGTTTGGATGAAGAGTTCCAGTGAGCCAGTGCCCTCAGTCCTGCACAGTGGTGTGTACATATGAAAGCCAGTTCCTCGTTTATAGCAGCTTGAGTTCAAAATGCTTTGTGGCAGAAGAATGTAAGTGAGTACAGAGCTACTAAAGCAGCTCTATTTCTGAATCAGGAAGAAGTACGTAGGCTGTGTTTAAAGAAACACTGGTGGCTGGAGGGTGTTCCGGCCACTATCCATTTTACATTAGTGTTCTGGAAACCCCCTTCTGGTTCAGCTACTTGGCAAACCAGAAATTAGGGTGCTAATGTTTTTACAAAGAAGACATTTTTGGCTGCTTCCGTATATTGCCTGAAATCAGGTGCACCTCAGTGCCTGAGGTGTGGGTGCTGTCCCAGCACATCTGCAGGAATCAGCCTGTGCCCACTCCAGCACTCAGCCCCAGAGCCGTGCCCAGCTGGAGCTGGCAGCTCCCCACTGGACGTGCTGTGTGTGCCAGCAGAGCCTGCTCACGAGAGCATGAGGCAGGAGACTTCATCTTGATGAAAAATCTGGATCTGTATTGGAACAATATTTTTTTGAGCAGTTTCTTCTGTGCAAACAGAGCTTCAATGGTACTTGTGTTCCACTTAATTATGCTTCACATTTTGGAGCAATTCTGCTCCACTTGAGCAGCAGTTCTGTGAAGTGAGAAGACAGGATCTTCTGGGAAGCACTGTCTCCTTTCTACAGGATCTGCAGAGTGCTCAGATAATAGCCACACTCCTCTCCTCAGTTCTGCCTGGACCAAACTGATTTCCTCTTATTTAGTCTCTGCACAGGTGAATTACCATAATGTGGTGGTGATCTGCCCACCTGTTATAGAAGGAAAATGGCTCTCACATTCACTCCTGCAAGGGATACTAGTATTGCCTAATGATTCTATGGCAAGTTCTTGTTTTACACACTGCTTTGTCTGAACAGGATTAAGTGTATGCTAACAAACAACAAAAAAATTTATTTTTTTTTTAATGTGAACAAACCCACATATGTTTTCAGCTTGGGGAAATAAATATTTCTGTGTGTACTTTAAAAAACCCAAACCAAAGCTTCATTGCAAAAAACAAAACAAACTGTTCATAAAAAAATTGCCATTTGAGGCTAAAGTAGAAATAACAACTAATTGTTTTCTTTAAAGAACCTTAGCATGGCATTGCTGTTGTGCAGACCAGTATAGGTACCTGGTTATGAGCATACGTGTGTTACAGCTCTGCTCGTTTGATGCACAGTTCCCCAGTTAAGAAGTAAAAGTTCATGGGACTGGGTAGCTTAACAGAGAAAAAACTGCAAAGAGCTGCTACGCTGTCAGTCAACTGAGACAAAGTGACCAAGAGCAGGGTGCAGGGGCAGCTGGCTTCTGCCTGTATCACAGTGATGTGAACATTTGTGAGGAATGAAATTTGAACGATTTTCCCAAGTCAAGTTTTCTAAATCACAGTTTAAACTTCCATTTTGTGGAAAATAAGGAGTTTATTTAATTTATTTTCGGAGTCCGGAAATTCAGCTCTGGAAGAGTGACATCTCCCACCACCTCCCACAAAATGACCTGAATTCCAAACAGTTTCAATGGCCTGTTGGGGACTTGTGCACCCACCGCAGGGTGGCTCAGACGGAGGGGTGTGCAGCCCCCCAGAATGCTGTGGGCACCCCTGGGTGCGCCAGCCCGTGGCAGCGCCTGGCTCTGCGGTGTGGATGGAGCCAAGGGCTCTGGCTGTCCCCACCTGGGGCTGCTTTTGGTGCTCCCCCAGCAGCGCCTGCCCTGGGGAATGTGCACACACACACAGAAACACAAGTTCTCCCTCACCAGGAGAAAGTTCCAGTCCAGAATAAAATCTCAGGGGAGGCTGCAGGTTTGTGATGCCCCTAAACACTGTATGTGATTGAGAGTGCCCCTTCCAAGCGGCTTCTTGTGCTGGTTTAAAAGTAAACCGGCAGGAGAAATGAATCCAACTCAAAAGAGTTTAGAAGTCAGAACTACAAATTAATAAAAATATTACAATAGATACACTGACACACAGGAAAAGTGGTTGCAGCCCTCAAAACCCAGTTGTACAACCCAGCCCCCTGGGGCACAAACAGGATGGTGCTCACCAGCCCCTGTGCTGAGCACCACATGGTCCCCCTGAGTCCAAAGCAAAAAGAAAAGGAAAACCTGCTTTCCTTCCAGAAGGTTGGTGGTCGCAGTCTGGTTGAGAATGGTAGTTGCAGTCCTGTTGAGGTTCTGTCCCTCCTCTCAGTCTGACGAGTGAGTGAGTCAAGTTCCAAAACCCCAAGCTTATATATGCTTGGATTCAGATGGGAACACCCAGTACCTCCCCCAGGGTGAGGGGTTTCACAATGGGTAATTTACTCAGTGAGTCACAGGATATCTTGGTCTACTTGATGGCCCATTAGCAGACATGACCCCTCAGGTTGGGTGTGAAGGTGTTAATGATTCCCAGAGGGGAGTTATCACACCTGAATCATTGGTGTGAGGACAGGGAACCCTCTTATCTCTGTTTTTCCCATGCACACAGTCCATAGCCTGAGGTGTCAGGTGTGTCCTGGGCAGCTGCTGCAAACAATGCATCGTTAACAGTTCATGATAAATGGCAGAGAGGGTATGGAATACACAGTTCCAGTTATATTCCCACAGTGATAAACTGGTCCCAGCCACTATAACTAGGACAATTCTGTGGTTTAATTTGTGTTTGTCCTTGTGCCTTGTCTATTCACCTTCTTTTTCTGAATGTCTGTTTAGTTCTTCTGTCAGACCTGCAGCCAGCGCCAAGTATGTGTATTCCCACGTCCTCAAAAGAAATGCCTCTGAGGGGAAAAAACCCCTTAGTTTTCACATGTAGTTAAAACCTGCCTGAATGTACAGATATGCAGTTCTATTTTTCCCATAATAACTCAAGGATAAAATGTCCTTGAATTAGACACTGAACTAATTACTGTTTCTGATTGCTTGGTTTCACCCCATTATATATTCATTGATTATTGTTCTTCCAAAAGCCTTTTCCTAACTCAAAGCTAGGGCATGCCAGTGTACATGGAAATCAGTGCAGTCATAAATCAGGGACTTGAAGTGTCTAATTTGCTTTTCAATGAGAAAAAGAATCACTGACAGCAGTAATTCTCACAGAGAATAAGTCCATTTGTAATGCATTGTCTTGGCTCATCAGAGGTTTTTTGATGAATAACCTATTCCAAAAGGGAAAAAAATTTAGTTCACTTAATTTATAATTCAGAAGTCTCTTATAACTATTTCACCAAGTGCCCTCTGAAGAGTTCACACATTTTTTCTGAAAAAGCATCAGGTTTGGTGGCTTGACATTCTCATGGTTTTCCTTTTCTCTTGCTGCTTTGGAATTGCAATCTTGCCTTGGTTCCAGGTCACCCTGCATTTCCCAGCCTCTGGAAACCAGTTTAAGGCCAGTGCTTGGGGCAGCTTTTTTGAGGAGGTTGCTGCCTCTGTATCCTTCACTTGCCCTCTCACATACCTTACTAAAACCTGTGCGTGAGACTTGCACCATTTAATTTATTTTTCCTCCAAGCAGTAGTTCCTGACCTAAAATTTAGTCTAGTAGAAGTATCATAATATTCTTAAGCTGTTAGATCAATGCTGTGAGGAGCTGTGGTAGGGATTTTCTCTTGGCCTAGTTACACATGAGTAAGAGATGGGTCTTCCTGCTGTGCTGTGTGTCAGGACGTGGGTTCTGTGCCCTCCTGGGAGGCTGGGGCTGCCCCGCTGCTGCTGCCCGTCGTGTCTCCAGCTATTGGGCTGCCAGGGGAAAGGGACATTTCACTGCAGTTGGCGCGACAGTAATTTTTCAGGAAATAGAATTTACATGAACGTATTTCCATTTGCTGTTCATTTCTACCCAACACCAATTAAAAAAAAAAAAAAATTAATAGTCACCTTTACGAGCAGATTTCTTCCTTTACCCAGATGTGTCTGCAGGTGTCTTAGAGTAACCTCAGCAATGTCTCTGTGTGACTCCAATCTCCTGGAAGAGGGGCACCTGTAAAGCAGATGCTCATGAGCCAGGGCTTCCCAGGCATGCCCCAGCCCCAAGGAAATCCTCCTCTGGCTCCTCAGAGCACTGTTCATGGCAGCTAAATATGCCTTATTTCCTGCTGAGGTGACAAACCTTTGGTGTAGGAACTGTCCCTAATGTGCAGTGGTGGGGCGCTGACTTCAGGACCACTGATATAACTGATGGAGACCAGGATCCAGTCAGGTTCCAGAAGGGGAATTACCTTCTGTGAGCTCAGCTGAGTGGTGGAAAGGTCTCAGCCATGAACATGACTGATTCCTGTGATGATGCTCAGTGTAACCCAGGCTGCATCTCATTACAGTGAGTATGTTTGTTACGTTTTATTTGTGCATAGGAAGAGTACTTAGGCCTTGAATTTACTGAAGAGCTGAGCATACCTTGGGTACAAAGACATCTGCTCTGGACTGACAAACTGAGTGCAGTTTGCTGCAGGTGGGGACGTGGTGCTCAGGACTATCACTGTCTGTGTTCATCGTGTTGCTATTCTGTTCCCCAGGTGAGATGGGTTTCTGTGGTTTGGCCTAAGGCAGCCGTTCTTTTGTGTCACTTTTTCCAAGAAGGAAATGCTACAAAGCACAAACAGATCGATAGAAACAAGGAACACTAACTGGGTGAGAATGCTGCCGAAACCTGTTCCCAGGGCACGCTCTGCTAGCCTGTGAAGTGCCAAAACTGCAGTTTCTTGGAATACTAATTTACTTATTTTTTCCAGCCCGTGTTGGTACTTGGCTTTAGTTCTGCTGCCAGTTTGCACAGCAAAGGGCTCTTTCTGGCTGGAGTTCAGCACCTGCCCAAGATCTAGAGAGAGCCTGGCCCTGCAGCACAGGAACAGCCGTCGTGGGGACTCCCTCACAGAGCCTGAGCAGGTGACAGTCCTGCAAAGGGAGCACAACACACACAGAGCTAATGGGCTACCTTGTGACTGCTCATCTCCTTGCTGGAAATCACCCTGCGTTGCTCAGTTTGCCCTATGAAATACTAAAGTCAACTCAGAACACGTGGTGGTGTTGCCTTTGGAGAGAAGATTAATGAGCACATTGCATGTTGGTTCCCTGAGGTTCCCTGTGCCTTTCTGAGCCTGTTGCCAGTAAGGAAAATGAGTGCCCTCTACCCTCTGCTAGCTGGGGCTTTCTCTGTTCTACCAGCCCTGAGTCTCATTCTTTTCGGTGATTACACTTTTCCACGTGGCTGATTCATGGCTCTTGTTTATAAAGCATTGTGATGGAGCATGGCATGAAATGTGACTGCTTCCCTGCTTGGGAAGCCACATGTCCCCTTTTTTAGATAAGCAATAGATGTGCTTATGCAACAACAGCTCTGGTAAACCTGATTTGTTACACCAGAGTCAAAAGAAAGCTCAGCAGCATGTACTGCTGGGAATATACTGCCGGAGTGTGGGAATCTGGTGGACCTTCTTCAGATAAGTCACTTATTTAATGTTTATTTAATCAAGTGCATGCTTGCCATCAGTTGCTCCTGTTGGTCACCTTTCAGCCTCATCACTCTATTTCTCCTGGCTGCACTCTTTAGATTGTTGTTTGGAGTATATGGAGTGGTTTAGACACAAATACTGTACTTCAAGCACTGCATAAATATCAACCTAGAAAAAAAAGCACCTTTTGAGTCTTTGCTGTGACTGGACTGGGGCTTTGTGTTATGTGGCAGCACAGAACCAAAGTCAGACCCCTGTGTAACATGGCAGATGTATTAACTGAGAGCTAGTGAAGCTGAGGGAACTTGCAGGGAGCACTGGGAAAGTGTGTTTGGGTGTATGGAGCATTATTATTGCCATGATACTGTTGAGGCTTTTCTGCTGGAAAGCTGCAGAGGCATCATTTATTTCCACAGGAGGGCTGGGAATAGATTCCCAGGCAGGTGAATGCTGTGAATGGCACTGGTGGCTCTGGTGTGTTACCGTGAGCAAACCACACTGTGGGTGCTGCTGATGCTCCTGCCAAGGAGGCTGAAAGGAGCTCTCAGTGCCATCCAGCAAGGAAATTGCTGCTGTATTGCTGTCCAACATTCCTCTTTTCAAATACCTGGGCTCTGCTGTCCAAGGCCTGATAAGGATGTAAGAGCTGATTTGCATAAGCCACTTTGTGTTTCTGGCAAAATACTGCGATTCTGCAAAACTCCCATATCAGGGGAATGGTGTATTATAATGTTTATTTCTTTGAATCCCCTAAAGGGAAATGACTGATTGTGAATTCTGCTGCCAGGCCATTAATGTTCTAGAAGGATTTTCTTGCTGGGCTTGAGGTTTTCTGCCGCTGGCATCTGATAAGGACCAGAGAGTTGGGGTTTGGGGCCCAGTTTTTAAGGAGGTTTGGAAAAACATTTTGGAGTGTGTCCTATTGTAATCCTACAATTTAATTGTAGCCACAACTAATAAGTGCACCAAGTGCAACTTCGTGTTTGGAAAAGTTTGATTGTTGTCTCTGTGAGGAGCAGCAGCTGGAGCAGCTGTGCCTGGGAGGATGTGGTGAGAGGAGCCTTTCCAGCGTCCAGTGCTGCAGCAGGTGTGCAGCTGCCCTCCAGGCACCTACTGACATCTTTATTTTGTCTTTTTTTTTTACCCCCTCACTACTCTGAGAAGCAGCAGATTGCATAATTTGAGGAGGTTTTTCCTACTGACCTAACTGGAGCCTGCCAAGGGCAAAGCAGCTTCTGTTGTGGGCTTCTACTTGCCACCTCCATGGCAGATGTGACACGACTGCAGGACTGTAGTTTTTCCACTGAATCTATTACGTTTATATAGTAAATGTATTTCTCCCTGGGGGCAGGAAGGTTGTGTTGGGGCTCCTGTAGCTGAGAAGACAGTGGGAATGGCTGTAAGCGGGCCTAGAGCTAAAAACCCATCCCTCAGTATATTTAGCAGGGAGAGATTTGAGCACAAAGCCATTTAAAGCCATTTTATATCTATTCTAATTTGTTCCTTTGAATTTTTTTCGTTTAAAGAAACTCTCTGGTTTAGAGTCTAAAAAACCTGCCTTCTGATTTTCAAAGCCCTCTTGATAAAAAAAGAGCTCTATGCAGACGTACCTTTGGCTACCAAAATCACACCCTGCAACACTCCAATACACTGGTTTCCTGAAAGACAGACAAACAGGAAAATACCTGCTTTTTACCTTGTACTAGAAATCTACTCTATAACAGGACTGGATTAGTGTTGAAATAAATACTATCCACCCTGTTTAGTTTCTCAGACAATAGGAACAAAGTCCAACAATAATTTTGGGGCGTGGAATGGGTTGTGATCAGCACAATTGGAACAACATAAAATCCACTGTTGTTCAGGTAGTTTCTGAACTTTCAGAGGTTTGGGCATGGGCTCAAATACAAAATGCTGCCCCGCAGATGTTGCAGGGGAAATGTAAGCATTTTATTAGCATGCACTGCTGAAATAGGATCATTTGACTGTAAATTCAGTCATTCCTCCATTTTTTCATCACTGCTTCCTGTATCTTATTTTACTACCTGTGAGGTTTATTCTTCCTTTATCTTTCTCTAAGTTATAAAGGAGAGAAAATATTCTTAGTCAACTTACGTTGAAAAATGCAACTGCATTTATATGGTTTAAGAAGAGTCTCGTGTTGGTTTTCTCCTGCAGCTCACCCTGGTCAGGTACAGGTGGTTGGTCCCCTTCCCTTCACCCAGCCCCGATGGTTTGGTCATGGCATTACCTGCTGTTTGTAAACAAACAACTGGCATGTTAGAAATAACCCTCAGAATTGGTGGACTGAGTTTTTTGCCAATTTATTTTCCTTTTCATTTATCTGCAGTTCCTCAGAAATTGCTCTATTTCACTGCCCAACAAATAATCCATAACCTTGGGGGCTTAGGGGATAAAAAGCACCCAAACCATAAGAATCCTCTTGGAAAAGAGACAAAGAATCAAGTTTGCAGTAACTGCTTCTTCATGTTTTGGAAAGAGGTTTTACAAGTGGTGATAACAACATTGCAATTTCTTCTATTTGTGCTATTCAATATGCTCAGTACACATAAGCATATGAATTTGAAATTATGATTAAGAACTTTTTTTTTATTGAAAAGTGCCATTTTTCAAAAAAGAACAATTCAGTGTTAAATAAAAAAGTAAAGACTGTGAACAAAACCCTCAAAATTTTAATAATGTGGAAAGGAATTAATTTTCCATTGAACTCTTGAAAGCTGACTCTGTGAAGTTTTTCCTACAGTGAAGAAAAACGTATTGTTACAGAAAGCTTTATTTCTATTTCTCTTTGTTAAAGGGCTATTTTCCTATCTCTGTAAAGAGGAAAAGCAAACATTGTTTATATCCAGAAGGTGTTATCTACAGTTTAAAGTTTTGATAACCCACAAGGTTATCCTATGCAGAGATTTTGATTATTTTTTGCCTTTTTTTAGCACATCTATTGTCTTCTTGCTAACCCAAATCATCTCTGCTGTATCTTCCCCTTTTCAAGCCCAGTATTTACAGCATACTCTCCATGTACTCTCTTGCTTTTCATTAATTCATTTCACCCTTACTAAATCAGGCGCTGTTATCATGCTTTTTCTAATGACTGCATTTACATTCCTTTGTTCCCATCAATGGAAATTAGTTTGCAGCCAGTGTTAATATGCAAATTTGGAACTATCCTCATTAGACCTGAAATGGGAGGTGTTTTTTTTCTTGTCCTGGGGTTACCCAGCAAAGTGAGTGATTTCATGGATAATGGCTCAACACTTTTGTCTTCAGCGGAGATTCAGGGCCTCTTTAAGCAACCAGCTCGTTCTCTTTATTTATTACAAACCTGTCGATCAAGAAGGTTAAAAAGTCATGTGATTATACTGCATGTGATGCAGTGTTTATTAAATTTTCCCCATTGTTTTTATTTGCTTTCAGCAGGGCTCCTAGCATGGAGTGGTCTGTCTGCTGGGGTTGTGTGTGAGACTTACACCCACGGGCTGTTTGATCCCCCCGGGGCCATCAGCGCATCCTCTGTGGGCCGGGATGTGCTCACAGGTGTGGCGGAGGTGCCAGGTGAGCTCCCAGGGGCTGCCTCGGCAGCAGCTCAGGCCAAGAGACTGCAGAGCCAGTGCTGTGCTGGGACAGCTGTGGGGAAAGGCTGTTCACCTGCAGGCACAGCTGCAAATGAAGGCCACAGATGGCAGCTGTGTGAGAAAAACTCCCAACTTATCAAATTTGTAATAAAAATAAATAAAAAAAAAAAAACGAGTCCGTGAGACAAAGAAATAGAGCAAGGAGGAAAATTTTACTTATGAAACGTGCCGGGCGCTCACGGTTACACAAATGCCCAGAGCACACCTTTATTTTCAATTTCGTCCTATTTAAAACTTTTCGTCCTATTTCAGAAAATCCCTCCCCATTTACGTAACAGAAGAGGCGTTTCCTGCTCCCTGATTGGCTGAGGGGCGGAGTCCTGAGCAATATGGCAGCCCCCATGGCTGACCATGTGGTCCATGGGGTCTCCTTACTCATATTCATGGGCTGCAAGGGCCCTTGGTATCTGCTCTTATCAGGACCTTACAGTTCNTGGATTGAGGGCAGGAGCTGCCTGGGCTGGAGGTCAGGCTGGGGAGCCACAGGTGATGCCACCCTGACCAAAGCTCCTGTCCCTTATGCAGGTTATCACAGCTCATCCTGTGTGCCCACTTCTCCAGTACAACGAAAACAGTGCCATGAGAAGAGATATACATATCTTTATTACTTGTTATATTTTTTTCCTTTCTAACCTCTTTTTCTAATCACATTTTGTCCCAGGGGATGTGAGTACAGTACAAAATGACCATGTCACAAAGGCACCAGTTCCAGGCTTCCAGACCACCAGAGACTTCTTCAGCCTTGCTAAAATCACGGTTTTATTTCTGCAGCTGTGGAGAGCTAAACTGTAGAGCACAAGGCTCTTGTTGCCCCTCAACAGCCTTTGCATGCAGAGTCCTCCTTATGGCAGTTGCCGGGATGCTGCGCTGCTGTGGGCATTGATGCTGGCGTGGCTGCACGAGTGTGTGCGTGCCTCCCTTCACGTGCTGCCCGAGTTCCATGGTCATGCAGGGGACAGCAAGCTTCTGACTTCCTTTCCTGGCCTTTGGGGGAAGGGAGAGAGGCAATTCGGGGCAAAACATGTAAAATACAGTTGGAAACGATCCTACAGTCACTGGGAAAGGAGACTTATGGCACTTGCAGAACATACCCAACGTCACCTTAAAATTAACAAAAGGCAAAGCTGAGAATGGTTGTCACTGTCTTTTTGTTGAATTTTATTCTTACTTTTTCCTTGACCCTGTGCCATGGTTTTATGCGTTTCAGAGAGGTAAAACTTAAACCAGTTTGACTCTATTGGTCTTACCATTTTTGTAGCAGAAGTTTTCTTAACCTAGGAAACAGGTTCCCTCTAAGCTTATTCTCATAAAAGCAGAAGGAAATAGAAAGACACTGGCCCCATTCTGGGTAAGGCTGGGCAGCAGCAGAGCCCCCACACAGGAAGGAAGCCCCAGCTCTGACGTGACCTCTGAGTCCTCCTGTGTGCCATGCTTTAACACCTGATGTGCTGAGTCAAGTGCTTCCCAGTTCAGGCGTTCTCCATGTGAAGTTTTAAGATGGTATTAGTGGGAATTGTTTGAAAATCATCATTCTAACCTTTCTAGTGATGTGGGGGTTATTTGCAAATTTACCTTTCAACAGCTGCTTGGAGGAAAGAACTTGTCCCAAAAGCACATTTTCTGCAGCGTCCCCATGGAAAAGCAGCAAAACACCAAACAAGCTCTTGGTGGTTTTCCACCTGTTTTGACAAGTTGTTTGCCTTATCAATGCTGCTACAAGATAGGTGGGCATGTGCAAGGAAGACTGAAAAGGGAGTGCTGTCCTGGGTAAGGTCCAGTGCCCTGGAAGGACACACTGCAGTCTCTTCCCCTGGGAGTGGCCACAGCAAAACTAGTTCTAATGATGAGTGGACTTCATTTACTGTCTACAGAAACATCTGAAGTCAAATTTGACATTGCATATTTCATGTTCAAACCACTGTACCTGATCTTGATTGTGTGCCAGAAAGAAATTTGGGAGGTACTTCTGGCCCCGGAAAATTCCTGTGCTTCCTCTTTTGGAGTATAATGTTGTTTTTGCATCCTTGTGTACAACTGTGAAATGAATTACAGCAGTATAGAAGCAGAGAAAAGTACTCATACATGACATTTTGCATAGATCACAGCAAGGATTAGATAAGAAATTTTAAAAATCTATTTTTTATTAATTATATTTATTATTATTAGCTTTTTTTATGTCAGAATTTTTTACGCTGTTGGGTTTTCATGTAGCTTCTCTCAGCAAGTGGTGGTGTTTGCAGGTTCACACGGCAGAACAACCCTGCTAAGCTTGACTGTTCACATAATGAATTGCTGGTTCTGTAGTGAAAAGCACAGATTCCCAGAATATTCTGAGTTGGAAGGGACCCACAAGGAACATTGAGTCCATCTCAAACTAGACCTTGAAGGAGTCGAAAAATCATTTTAGAAAAAGGGAATGGATAAGGAACCACCAATCTCTTTTTGGCTTATTTCACAGGGAGAGTTCCTTTGGTTTGGAAATTGATCTCTCCATCCAGGCAGTAATATTAGTAATTATTTTTTGTTTAAAATCATAAAGGAGTGCCCAATTGTAATTAAATGTGTTTAATATTTGATACATCATCAGGTATCTTTGTGCCATTTTTTCACTGATGTTTGCCATGGGCAGCCTTTCCTTGCCCCTTTTTTTGGGATCCCAGCTGGCGCCATGTGTGAGCTGCCCCTGTTGTCCCCTCCAGGCCCCAGGAACACCGTGCTCTGGCCCGCAGGAGCACCTGGAACCCACAGGAATGTGCTGCCCCACGGCTGGAGCTGTGCTGGGCCCCTGCCCGTGCCCTGGAATCTGGGAGCTCCGACCTGCGGGGACTCCCCAGGGCAGCAGGTCCCGCAGGAGCCCTGGACAGCAGCAGGTGCCCTGGACAGCAGCAGGTACCCTGGATGGCAGCAGGTGCCCTGGACAGCAGCAGGTGCCATGGACAGCAGCAGGTCCTGCAGGTGCCCTGGACAGCAGCAGGTCCTGCAGGTGCCCTGGACAGCAGCAGGTGTCCTGGACACCAGCAGGACCTGCAGCTNGACAGCAGCAGGTGCCCTGGACAGCAGCAGGTGCCCTGGACAGCAGCAGGTCCTGCAGGTGCCCTGGACAGCAGGAGGTCCCACCAACTCCCACACCAGAACCTCCCATCCTGATGGACTCAGGCCTTGAGCTATTTCTCTTCATGAAATCTCCAAATATTTGCAATTGATTTCCCACAGGCAAAGTCTATTTCCTGTGAGACCTGCCCAAGCATTTATTCTGTCTGGAGATTAATTTCAAATATGTCATGGATAAACTAGAGTTAATTTTTTTCTTCAGGCCCTTGCTCCTAAAATATAGCTTCTTTTTTTTTTTTTTTTAATAAAAACAAGATGCACTCTAATAGTTCTTGCACATAATTTAATCCCCTTCAGCTGTATTTGTAAAATTACCCATTTCATCTAAGGCCTGTCAGTTTTACAATTAACACTGGGCATGTTAGCTGTATTTTACATCTTGATTTTTGTCTTTTAACAAAAAGTGAATTTATTATAAGCAACTTGTTTTCAAAATCCTCCCATGAGCCATGCAGCCTGGTGTTCCGTGGTTTCCCCTTGCAGCCTTTGGAAGCGAAGGACAGGGTCATTTGCATTTTTATTAAAATATCATTTACAGCCTCCCTTTAAACTGCTGTTTAGGCTTCAGGTGGTCCTTGGCCAGCCCTAGCACTGCATGAGGCATCACTATTGCCTGTTTTCCAGGCACGTGGGTTGGAATTGCTGTGGAATTGCAGGTGGCCACTCTGAGAAAGGACTTTGGTGCTGCTTGTGTTTCCCAAGGGGGTTTGGCCCCATCAGACCAGCCCTGGGGCTGTGCTGCCAGCACAGGGAGGATGGGCAGGTTCAGAGAGGTGACCCAGGGCCAGGGCAGCAGCTGGGAAATAACCACAATTGTCCCCTGGGTTACAGTGCACAAATCCACTTTGCTCCGGGGGAAGGTTGGAACTGCGTGGTCTTTAAGGTCCCTTCCGGGCCCAACCAGTCTGGGATTCTGTGAGATGCAGGGCCTTTTGCAGGCAGTCTGAGCATGGAACTTTTCAAAATGTAAAGACAACAAAAGGTAAAATCGGAACAATTATGAAAGGATGAATAAACCAAGCCTCATTAAGCAATTTCTAAAGTGTATTCTGTTAAAATATTGGTCTGCCTTAGTGAAAATTCATTCTCTGCTCTTGAGCAGGCAGCAGAGAAATTAAATACAATAACTTTCCTTAGCAACACGTGAAAAATACATATGTACATACAAGTATGTCACGATTATTTTTCTTTGTAAAGTGAAGTCACTGTTTGTCTGATACAAAAAAATGTGCCTATCCTATAGACTAAGAAAATAGAGATGCTATTTTGCACAAACCCCACAAAATTAGGTAATTATTATAACCCAGGCCTACTCTGGAGAAGGATTACCACAGGTGATTCCACCCCACCCAGGCTTCATACCCTGCTGTTAAAGCAGGTACAAAAATATGGCCAGAGACACCTCCCAGTCCTCCGTTTTTCAACTCATTGTAAGAAAACAGCGAAGAGAATGTGCTGTCCTGCTGAACGATATTCAGCCTAGGACACAGCTCCCTGCAGCCATCTGGTATGGAAGGGATTCCGCCAGGGATGATTTCAGCAAGTCCTGCAGCTAAAAACAAAAAAAGAATAAATTATCATTGATCAGTACCTGCATGCAGGAGAAACCTTACACATTAGGTAATGTGTCCACCTAATTAGTGAACACAGATAACCCAACTGAGAAAAAAAAAACCAACACGCTTTGTGATTCAGAATAATAAATTGTGACTTTTTTGCTAAGGTTCAAGTTCTCACTGCCCCGCTCTGTGGTACCCAGACTGCAGGGCACGAGTCTCCATCAGCAGGGCAAGGGCAAAGTGCTGTCATCATAAAGTCAGAGGTGGGTCAAAGAAACGACACATCTTGTTCCAAAAACAGGACAGGAACAGGAACTTTATTGTATCGGAGGCTGCGGTTCTTATAGACCTGAGCAGGGACACCTGTCCAAAGACCATTGGCTTCTCTATACATAAATAATTCCTGATTGGGAACACAAACCACGCATGTCAGTAAACATGACTCATCACTTTAGAGACTGGATTTCCGTTCTAGGTGTCACAGCCTTTCCTTCCATGCGTATCAGATGTGTGCAGAAGGCTCCTGGCATAGTCCAACTATTCCACAGAGACTTCAGACCAGCTGAAGTCTACCCACACAATTCTCCCTTTTCTTTGTGTTAAAAATATTGTCAGTATCATCCCATGCAGGGCCCATTGCACCAGAGATACAAATTATGGCAATACTAATAACACAAAGTCAACTGCACAGATGAGAGGCTGACAGTCCATCCTTCACAGGCTGTAGACTTTCTGTGTGCTGAGTATGTCCATGAGTGAACTATTTATGTAACTCGTGCACGCACACCTCGTGCGCGCCCATCACCCAATACAGGTCGGACACAACGGGCAGGTGTCCATTGAGGTCCTTCATCTGTGGAAACACAAGCATACCCTCTTCCCCATGTTAATAGATCACAAGGATTGGACCACTGTCCTGTTTGCAGATCTCTCACTCTGACCTTCACCCCAGGGGAAAGAGGGCTGGATTTATGTAAGGACCCAAAATGCCAGACCATGGGTGGGTCCTGCTGGTCCTCTGTGATGTTAATGAAATTGAGCACAGAGGTGGCCTTAGCCAGGCGGGCTTCAGGAGTTTCTCCTGTCAAAGTGCCAGCTCGGGAGGGATGGCAGTGCCCCTGAGCTGGGATGGGGCCACGGGCACCCCAAGGGCTGTGCGCGCCCTTGCACATTAAAGGAGGAGAAAATTAACTTTTAACCAGTAGCAGGGTTGCTTCCCATGCTCACATCTCTCAGGGTGTTCAGCAAACTGTGAACAAGGCAAAACTGAGGAAGAATACAATATTAGCTAAAATATCTTAACATAATTTCTATCAAAATTTTAAATTTACATGTGTTTATGTATATACACTTTTGCTTGCACTCACCACCCTAAAGTGAGCTTCAGTTTAATAAAACCATAGTGGTTATAAATGCAAGGGTTCATATTTTATACAGGGACATCTCTGAAGAGCTAGAGGGATCAAGCCAGCATGATAATGAAAAGATAAATAAAAGGAGATACAGTATGCACGATAAAAGGCGAGGGTAGAGGAAGAAGTGATTATCTCCTGTTCTGCCACTGAGGTTGCTGTGATTAGTTTATTGGGTGTCAGGGAATGGAAGAAGAAGATTGAAAAGAGCTGACTTTAGGAGCAAGCTCTGAAAGGAAACAAATAATGACCAAAAAAACCTTTGTGGAGGTTAGGGCTATTGAGCAGGAAAGGGTGAGTTTGCACAGAGGAGCAGGTTGTGTCCGCAGGGCTCTGGCTCCAGGTGCCCTCTGTGCTGTGCCCACCACAAACTCCAGCCGGGACGGGAGGAAGGAGGAACGGGGATGGTGCTGCAGGAAAACCTTGAATATGGGCTGACAACTCAGAAAAGCTGAAATGTGATGAAAACAGGGGAGGGGAGGGGAGGTCTGATCTGGGAGGCCTATTAACGTGAAGTTGTTACTGCTAAAAGAGTTTTATTGTGAAACATCATGAAAAATAGCTCTTTGTTGGCAAGTGGTAGACAAAATGACCTAACGAGTCTTTCTTGTATTTATCTTCTGGTGGGGAGACTCCAAGAAATACCCAGGACTGCTCTGCTGCAGTAGGGCATGTTCCACTGAAGGAGCAGTGTGCTGGTTTTAAAAGTAA
>VWZG01000904.1:0-23511 GCA_013396735.1 Grallaria varia
ATTTGCGAAGCCTAGCCATGAACCATGAACTGGTTTGGGTCATTTGCCTGCTTAAATATCCCATCCAGTGCAATGCTGTAAACAAGGGAGCAAACAGTCACATAACTGTAATTCCCAGGAGAGAATGATCTGTTAAGAGGAAAAAGTACTTGTTTTGTCACAGCTGAATTACTAATATTCCTATAAATTGCTTCTTTGGGGTTGTGTAACGTGTTTGGCAATGTGGCAGTAAGAGATGTTGAAATGGGGAACAGACTTAGAGGAGTAGAAATGGAAGAAAGCCAAGCCAAAATACACAGAGAGTCTTTTCCAAAGACAGGTCAGAAATGATCCAAGTGTATTCCCACAAAATGGAAGTTCAGAAGGGAACTGTAAGCAGTGGAAAATATTACACATTTAACTTATGTTACGAACTTCAGTCACTCTGAGTTCAATGCAGAAAAAAACATTTCTAGAGTTTAAAGTACCTTCTTATTTATTTCTTTTCCCTTTTTCTTCTCCTATATTTGAATATTTTTGTGTTAGGTAGTCTAAAACTAGGAGAAATAAAACTGAACTGTTTTTCTAACACAAGAAACTTTAACAATAAAAATACTTCAGAAGTTTTCACTGCAGCATTTGTGAGGATAATACATTCATTTCTGCTTAGGAGGAAGGCAGCTTAAAGGAGAAATGTTTCATGGAATATGCTTCCACTTGTCTTTTATCTTTGTTTTAGTCTTGAAAATTACTTGCTGTCTTCCTGCTTTTTACTGCTTTTACTGATATAGTAACTGTCCCTCTCTAAAAGCAGATGCCCAGGCAGGGCCAGCGGCAGCACCTCTGCGAGTGGCAGTGGGGGAAGGCCCTGGCCCGAATTCACTGTTCTCAGCAGAACACTTTCACTGGGGAGCATCATGCAAACAGTAAAACAGCCTAGATATAGTTGTTACGCCCACAACTCAGACTGGCTGTTCCTGTGTACATTTGGCCTGGTAGTTGCTATTTCTATTTTGGACCTGGAGAAGGGGACATTCACCCCAAAAAGCTCAACCACTGCATCAGATGTGCACACTGGTCTAATAAAAACTATTACAGGCTTGCCTCTTCTTACTATGACTTGCTTGTTTAAGATGAACTATCTCTCATCAGCCAGCCACCTGGTGATAATCTTTCAGCAGAAGGTGGGCTGTTTTCATTTGCTTTATGTGTCTGTATATATAAATACAGACTGTCGTCTTTGAGTTCTTTAGTGTCCTGGTAGCTACACATTTTTCCACCTGGGGGACAGTGTCAGTGATCACTTACAGTGATGCCCTGTGCTTGCACACTCCTATGTTTTCGGCAGCAGGCCCCCCATGAAGAAGATTTTGTCATGCTTATTAATATTTACCTTGTCTTTCATTGTAAAACTACTGTTTACTGAGTGCATATCATACCAGTGTGTTGGAGTTTAATCACAAATTAGATGCAACCTATGCTTTTGTTTGGAAGCAGACAGAAGCTATTAGGAAAGATCAGAGAACAACCTGCTGTGTAGCTCTGACACTACAAAGAGAGAAGACAACCTGGTTAATACTAATGGCATCAGACTTCTGGCACTGATTATGCTTCTAAGTCAGGAAATATACTCCTTAACATTACTAAAGGAGAGAGACAGACATGTTTCCTATATTGAGAAAGGGATTTATAGCAGGAGTGTAATTTCGATAAACTGGTTGACCCTAAGGAGGTGAATCTTTCACTACTACCTGGAGAGAACCAGAAAGACTTATTGTAGGTATCAGCAGTTAGGTCATACGAATACCCACCTCTGCCTCAGTTTCTTGGTTAATGAGGAAACAAGTATCACACTTGTTTGTGGGGGTTTATTACTGCTCATCAGAAAGCAGGCTAGACATCTTTGTGGGTTGCCCCTGCTCATGTTGTCTCAGTAAACCTTCTCCCCTTTCTGACATCTATGGCTGGTCAGGTTGCCCATTTCTGTTTTCTTATCCCTGTGTTCAATTATTCTGTTTTTCTGGACAGATCACTGCCTGTTAGACACTGAAAGTGCCCCCAAATTAGAAGATTCTGCACTTACTTTATATTGAAGGGGAAGAAACATCTTTCTGATCTGAACAGTCCTGGACATTCAGCTGATTTGAAACTTGAGACAGGGAAATTCCCTTTGCAGTTCAGTAGTGTGGAGATGGTCAGCCCTGGTAGGGCTCTGGTCCCTGTGCTGCCACCGTGGGAGATCTGAGATCCAGCTCTGTCTCCTGGTTCATAAAAAGACCTAAATAACGGGGGATGTAACAACTGCCAAAATCATGTTGCTGGAGGATTAACAGAGATCTTTCTCAACCTCCCTTTCAGTGGTTATTGAACAACTCCACTCTGGAGGCTTTTCCCTTGTGGAATTAGGTGTATGACGCCCCGTTGCTTGGGTGGCTGCTCAGCCATGCTGAGGAGGTGGGAAGCATGATTCCTTGAAGTGTCATCTTTTTTTGCAGCTGCTGCCACAAGGAATTTGTTTTTAGCCTTGGTAGAAAGCTCCCCTTCTCCCAGCTGTGGGAATTCAGCTTTTACTGATGCAGCTGATTTACAGTTACTGGTTTCTATGCCTCTTGGATATGCTTTTTGTTCCCCCTCCATTCTTCCTTAAAATATGCTTTTAAATGACACGTTGCTAGTGTTCACTGTGTGATATGACCATGGGAATTAGAGGTTTGTTTTTCTGAAAGACATATATTAAGAAAGGCTCTTTATTTGCCTATTTAAATTACATGCATCTGAGTCTCTCTGGAGAGCAGCTTTCCATCTGCAACACTGGGTCCATCATCCTACTGCCGAGGGGAGAGGTGGCCTTCTTGGAGCTCATGGAGAAGTGAACTAGCTGTCTGTTGGAAAACCCAGATTATTTCAAAAGCAAAATGTCCAGGTACAATGAAAAGCCTGAAATTATATTTCACAGAATGGCAAGTGAAGAAAAACATTAATTCAGATTTGTTTTTATGGTGTTGATCAAACATTTTGGAATAGTATGTTGTACAGGGTAGGAATATTTTCTAGGTCAGGGCAAAAGGAACCTTTATCCTCTCTCCTGTTTCAGTGCCTCATACTTAAAGTTTGACGGCCTCATGCTTCAGTTCTGTCTCCCCGGCTGACCTGCATTTTTTGTGCTAACCTATGACCAAAATTCCCATGAAAGGCAGCACTGATATGACCAGTTTCTGGTAAAATGCATTGGAGTAAAATGGGTGCTAATGCTTCAAACTGCAGCTCTCCAAGACTCCAAAACCAGAAAGAGCAAACACTTTAATTCAAAAACTCAGAGATGTATGATTTAAGTCATCTTACCTCTTAGATTTTTTTTCATTTTCTCAAAGATAAAATAGGAAAAGAAAGAGGAAGTTGACTCTGTTTTTGTTTTTGTGATCTGAGGAAGAACTTAAAAAACTAGCAGCTCCCTGAAATCTTTCTCATAGACCTTAAAACAAAAATAGCAGAACAGATTTTGGGGTAAAAAAAATCCTCAACAAACCAAACCACAGGTGTACCAGTGCATGTGTAATATGGAAAAAAAGCTTAGTATGCTCTCCAAGATCATGTTAAAAGCAAAAGTGAATGAAAAGTAGTGAAATGTGGGATCACCTTTGCTTTTTATTGTCCGCAGACCCCACCCCTGGTAATATATAAAGCTGATGGAGTACAAATTATGTGCGGTAGGTGTTCATGTGGAAAATCTGTATGGCTAAAGCATCCTGGCAAACCACAGTTTCTGCTGGGTGAGTTAAGAGTCTGTCTTGAAGCAGCGAGGGATTCAAAACTCCCCATGTAGATGAGTGTAAATCTCTTCCTCTTTTCATGACTTCAGCTTTGCTGCTGGTTTTAATTCCCAATTACAACTTTTCATTGGAATGAAATGAAAGTCTCAAGGTGCTGCTGCACGGTTCATTAACCCCAGGGTTTTTGATGGGCTCTCTCCTTGCTGTGGTTTCTATGGTTAGCTCTGTTCATTGGAGTGACCCTGAACCTGCTGCCAGTCTTGCCTCGCATTCACAGCATAAAGGGAAGGTGTAGCCAGTGCCAGTTTGCAGAGGGAGCAATATCTCATGGCTTCTGAATCATGCTCTAAAGCCCGAAGGGGCTTTTCTAGCATCACTTTCTCCTATATCAAGCAATTTTCCAAAGCAAGAACTCTGGGCACATTAAACTTAATATTTTTATTTGCTTTTTCAGTATAGTAATGAGTTGAAAGTGTTTCTGCATTATGTAATTAAATATGTTGGGGTTTTTTTAAAAAAAAGGTAGAAAATAGAACCCTGTGTGCTGTGGTGAATTTATCCCTTAAAAAATAGTACAGCCCATAAGGAGGAGATGGGATGATGATTTGTTAAAATTAGTCTCCCTCTGAGCTTCTGGCAAAGGATTGCAAAGTGTAATTTATGCTGCAGACTTTCTAATCCATGAGGCTTCAATAATGTAGTAAAAATATATTCGTAATGTAGATACATATGGCTGAGGTTAAGTGCCTCTGTTTCCAAAGGAAAAAAAATCCTTTTTGCTTCAGCAAGCTATGAAGGTCATCTTAAGGATGAAGCACAAAACAGGTATTTCAGCTTGATCAACTGATCCTCTGGGAAAAAGCTTTTGTCTTCAAAAGCCAGCAGAAAACTGCCACAAGCACCTTGAATGTCTCCTGAAGACAAACCCCAAATCTGGTCTGGGATCCTGGAGGGTCATCTGCAGTCAGCTGGCCTCATGTCCTTGCTGTTGTAGGCTGTAAAACACAAACATCTGGCCTGCACAGGTAGACGTGGAGCAGCACTGCTGCCAGAACTGCTCTGTGCTCTGTGGGATTGTGCCTGACCTAGTGAGGAGTTGTATTATGTCACTGTGCTGGGCAGCAAGGTCCCGTCAACGTTACAAACTTCAGCCCATGTAAGGCTTTTAACAATTCACAAAAATGGCTTTGTGTCCTGCCCAGAATGGTTGAAATTGCTTCAGTGCACTTTAACTCTTCCAAGGCATAAAATCCCTGGTAGCTGGTGCCAGGTTGCACTACCAGATCCCATGACTGGTAGAGAGAGGGACCTTCAGCAATCTCTGGGCTGCCCTTACTGCAGCCTTACAGGCTGAGGGGCCCCTTAGTTTTCTCTCCTGCAGTGAGTCCACATGGCTGCCCAGAGCCCATCTGCCAGACAACATGACTGCCACTGCCAGGGCGGTTTGCCCACATTACTGCAGGCTTGGGGCAGTCCAAGGATGGACAGAACTGCTCTGCAGAAAGCCCTTGCTATCGGGTAGGGATGCAATATGTGGTTGCTAGCTGCCACTTCACATGCCAAATAAAATTCTTCAGCAGCAGAGAACAGAGACTTATCACAGCAGACCAGGCATATATCCACATATACAGTACTCTATCAGCCTCACGGAGGGCTTGTGGTGTGAAGTTTTGCAGTTGTGAAGTGTTTGTTAGCTGAAACAAGAGGCAAACTTGTACTCTGTGCAAGACTTCTGTTTTTGGAGGGCAATCATTCATTTAATTTAAAAATATTTAGCCTAGCCCCAAGTTTTGCTTGCTTGGAAATGGCTCAGCAACCTGAGCATTATCCATGCAAACCTCCACAGAAGCAAAACTTGCTAACTATGAAGGCTCAAGGCTTTGCTCTGCACAGAGTAAATTGAGTTTGTGCTACTGAAGTCAGTAACACTATACACTTGCACATCTGCTGAGCATCTTGTCCATAAGTATTTGCAATAAGCTGGCAGTGATATTTACTTCATAGAACAAGATTTTTTTTCAATTCCTCTTCATATCATCCAAGATGCAGACTTGAAGAACTGCTTATCATCTCCTGTGTCTTAGTCCATGCTCATATGAGAGCTGTCTGAATGTGACCAGAGAATTGGGCTTCTGGCCAATAAGGTTAATATTTTACAAAAGGACTTATCAGGCAATGTAAACTGCCCTCACAAGGAAAGTTTACATGTCTGAAATGTATAATGCTTTTTTAAACTTCTGCCTCCCTATGTACTGCTAACTTTCTCCAAGGGAATCAAGCTTCCTAAGACATCCTTTCCGACTGTAAAGTATTCTTACGTATCTAGCCAGGAGACAGACTGTATAGTCACTGGCTTGTCTCAAGAGGATATATCAGGTAACTTTTAGTCTCTGTAAACAACTCACAATCAGCTAAAAAATTTTTGGTTTAATTGTATGCATGACAGATGAATATATTAAACTTCAATCTGCAGTTTCATTAAATAAATGAATACATTAAACTCTCCTCTGCAGTTTCGTAAGCAGCAGAGGAGATAACATTCAACACATTATGAATGATTCTAAATTCTCTAAGCCTGGAGTTGGTGAAGAACTCCATTTTCCTTTACTTCCCCTATCTCACTCTTTCTAGACCTAAGTAAAACATCACAACCCAAGGTGATCACGACTGTGCTCCATTGGGAAGCAGTGCTAAAAGAGCGTGCTAGATTTCCTTAATTCCACCTATATTTGCTGCCATTCTCAGATATAATTTTTCTTCTCCTTTGGCTCACACTACCTCTCCACTGGGGATTACGGAGTTCCTTTAGATATTAGCCCATGCTGCAGTTGCCAGAGAAATGCTCTTTCTCCCTAGATTCATGGTTTGCTATTTTTTTAGCATGCAGTAATATGTGCATGCCTGGGGACTCACAAAAACCTGAGGCCTCTCATTATAAGTTTCTCTGCTCCTATCACAGATGCACAGAATTTAAATGCTGGCTATATCTTTTTTACTCTCATGAAACCTTCAGTGCAACATTGGCTTTCATACCAATCTCGTCTGGTTTAGGTGAGGGGTTTTTTCTGCAGCATCTCTGTGGCTCAAGTAATTGTTTACTTTGCTCTGAAAAGCTACTCCGATTCCCACAACACTTTTGAAAGCTAAACCCCAGTGCCATGCAGGAGATAAAATACAGAGGCTTGTGTTGTAGCCAAGAATATAGCAGTCAACTCACAGGAAGAGCTTCAAAAGAGACTGATGCCTCTGGGAGGAGAACTATGATACTATATATGTGCATAGGCCCAAGCCTGTGATGCTTTTCTTTGTCTCACTTTTTCTCATTGTGTCTGTAAGAATTTACAATACTCTTAGCATTAGTGGCATGAGTTTCTAAGACCTTTATTACACAGGATTTCAGTGGGTGATAATCATAGGTGTGCTGCCTGCAGGTTAATGCTCCCTACCTATGCAAACTTACCAGGTTTTTAAAATGTTATTTAAACAATTAAATTGACACTATTTTCCATAAGAGTTTAATTTTAATTCCCTTGTTATGAAGTAATGTCATTCAAATCACAGCTGTCACAAGACATAACAATCAAGTTGTGATCCAATGTGTGACATTATGCTCAGCTAGTTTGCCATAGGTATTAAATATGGGGTTTATGTATGAGGTCATATATTCTTTAAAGAGATCTGGATAATGACAAGCGTAGAAACACTGCCGAGTCAACATCAACAAATACTCCCATGCCAAACTTTTACCGTGGATGTAGCATTAGTTTGCACATACCTGTGTGCGTAATGTCAGACTATTTTCACTATGCCTTTTCTGTTTTAAACAAAGTTTCAAACAATGGGGCTTTTTTTAAAGAAGTTTTCAAATATTAAAAGCAGACAGTAATGGAGTGTCTATGCTATTTCTGATTGGAAATTTGTCTCTCCTGTCTGTGTCCTCTTGCTTACACTGAGTTTTGCACCGTGCAGAGCTTGGTCTAACTGCAGGCTGCCCCCAGAAGAAGCAGTCCTGCTCCTCCTCCCATCCCTGTTGTGTGCAGCCTGGTTACCAGAAACAGCTGCTAAATGTCTGGTCAAGGCAGGAACTGGTTCAGTGAACAGATTCAACCCCAGACTAACCCCTCCCAACACAACTAGCTGTATGGGAGATGAGCGAGCTGGGTGGGAGGACAGAAGATGCTGCAGCTCCAAAGGAGAGGGGGAAGGAGCTGGCTTTTTCACCTTGTTGGCTGCCCACCATTACAGCACACCAACTTTCATGCACAACTGTGTTCTATTTTCTTCCTCATATAGAAATAGATCCCATTTTCAAGGTTTTCTCATCCTCTGCTCCATAAAGCCTTTAAATGAAATATATTCTCAGATATGTTTTCAATCGAAGAACAGATAGTCCATTTCCATAGACAATTGCAAACTTTTTTATTTCTCAGGACTATATTTCCCTTTACAAGGAGTATGCCTGAAGTTTTACCCATCTGTATTCTACATGAGTCAACTTTCTCTGCAAAATCTTTATTTTAGTTTCAGATGTCACATTAATCAATGTAGTCATGTCCTGTTTGTAATAGTCTCATCTAAAACCAACATAATATTCCAATCAGTGAAAGTATCCAACTCTTGAATTCTGATATTTTTTTCCTTTCCTTAGCTGAAATTTCCTTTAGATGGAATATATATGCTTTGGACTGATTTTGGATATAGTCTTTTCCTGTTCACAGACTGATGTGAAAATGTCTGGTTTTCCTGCAGGCAGAGGAGTTTTTCCCAACACCTGGGCACTCTGCACTGGTCCCTCACATGCTTCTTGCCTCCTGCAAGTCTGGGCTGTTCACAGACTTTGTAGAATAAGCACACGCAGTTGCCTGTGCTACTTGCTGTCTGAGGGTGTTCCCACTGGGATCTGATGAGTACAATGTATACATCTAATTAATCTTTATGTTTCTTAAGTTTTAAGTTCTTAAGTTTTAAAAAGTTTTGGATTTCTGATCCTTATTTAAAACACTGATGTGTCTGATAGACTTTGGAAGCAGTTTGGAAGAAAGTGTTTGACTGCACTACTGACGTCCTTTGATTCTCTGTAAAGTGATAGCTACTAAATGTCTCTCTAATGCCTAGGAGACAGAAAAAAATACAAAACTATTCTACTTTATGCTTTTTTTGTATGGTTGTGGAGTGTTGTTTTGTTTTGGGGTGGATTTTTTTTGGAACTCTGTACCTTGTCATGAAAAGACTATGTCCCTGCACAAAAGATATTTAGGTGCTGGAGTGAGTTCAGAGAAGGGCAACAAAGCTGGTGAAGGGTCATATGAGGAGTGACTAAGGGAGCTGGGGTAATTTAGCCTGAAGACAAGGAGGTTCAGGGGGGACCTTATCACTCTGCAACCACGTGAAAGGAGACTGTAGTGAGGGGGAGTTCGGTCTCTTCTCTCAGGTGACAAGGGATAAGACAAGAGGAAATGGCCTCATGTTGTGCCAGGGGATGTTTAGATTGGATATTAGGAAAAACTTCTACACTGAAAGTGTTGTCAAGTGTTGGAATGGGCTGCCCAGGGAAGTGGTGCAGTCACCATCCCTGGAGGTATTTAAAAGATGTGTAGGTGTTGCTCTTGGGGACACGGGTTAGTGGTGAAGTTAGCAGTGTTAGTTTTATGGTTGAACTCAATGATCACAGAATGGGCAAGGTTGAAAGGGATAGCAGGGGTCCATCCTCCCTGCCCAAGCAAGGTAATCCTAGGGCACATGGCACAGGATTGCATCTGGACAGTTCTTGAACATGTCCGGTGAGGGGGACTCCACAACCTCTCTTGGCAATCGGTTCCAGTGCTGGGTCGCCCACACAGTAAAGAAGTTCTTCCGGATATTCAAGTGGAACTTCCTGTGCATTAGTTTTTGTTCATTGCCTCTTGTTCTACTGCTTGGTCTTTTCCAACCTAAATGATTCTATGGTTTCATTTGTTACATACCTGGGAAGTTCAGGACACAGAGGAGTCCGTGTTCCCAAGGTTAGGTGCCAGCTGACTAGAAGTGAGCACCAGAACTTCTGACTTAGAGACGTAATTGATCTAACTAAGAAGCATTAGAAGAAAGTGCCTGAAATGAAAAGAAAGCAGAGCGTGTCTGCCTTTGAAGGCTCCAAGTCAAAGCTCTGTATGACTAACTAAACTTGTTCTCCTAGACTGCTACATTTCAGCATAAGCTTTAAAGGCTGGATAGCCTGAGAACTTCTGTAAGAATTTGGTAGTTCTGCTATTGATTTGCAGAGGCAAGAAGCCAAAAATTTGCTTATGTTTGCCTCTGAACTTACAGCCATGTGATTGTCTTTCTTGGAATGGCTGTCACAGGTTTTCTTAAGAACCAAATAAAAATGGACCAAAGATTTCATTGTTCCCCTCTCTGTACCAGCACTCACATGGCTGATGCTCATGTCTATTACTATACATTAAGACTTTGAAAAGTGACTTGAAACTAATAAAAATAGGGATAGTTTCCATAAAGTGGTGGTGTCTTGCTTTTCCACTGAAAAAACCCAAAAATACTTTGGCTCATGTTTGATAACACAGTGAAAGAGAAAATGCCTTTTTTTTTTTTTTTTTTTTTTTTTTCCATANGAAGAAAGATAAAAAAAAAATGCCTTTTTTTTTTTTTTTTTTTTTTTTTTATCCATAGAGTTTGGGCTGCAAACCAAATGGAAAAAATCCCAGCAGAGAATTTTCCCTTCTTTTGACCATTGAGGGCCATCACTCCAATCCCATGAGCTCGGATGGCCCTTGGACCGCTATAACATATTCAAAAAATGAGTTGGACCGAGCCTTTTATTATTTGAACACAGTGGCTGCATGGAAATAATTTAATGATGTACCTATCATATTGTCTAAGGAAAGGCTGAATTGTATAAAAGACCTTTCACTCTAATGTGGATCTGAGACAGAGTGACTGGGGCTGGGAAATCAGGAAATTTGTGGAATTCATAGTTTGACATGCTTTATTTTTAGTTGTTCTAAACGCTACAGGCAGCTCAGTGCTTCAATGTCTGCTGTACTTCATAATTTTATCTTACCCTACTGAAAAAAATTTCATTAAATGTGTATTAAATTGATCCCAGTTTTACCAAATCAGTTTCAAAAGAACATAAAACAAATTGTAAACTGAAGTGGAACAATCTTGAAATACAATAAGCTTGTAACAGGCACTTTATCAGATACACATGTTCTACCTTTAGGTTTTATGTGCTGAATAGATTTCATACAGATACACGTTTGCTGCAGAAAAAAAATACTGTTAGGGAAGTAAAAACATACTATTAAGCAAACACACTGTGTAAATACTTCAATCACCTAGTGAGCATTCTTTAAAATGTCTCTGTGTAAGACTGATGTACACTCACATTTACTTTACGCTTTCTTAACACTTTGGTTATTTAGGTACACTCACTTTTACTACACTGATGCTAAAATCTGTAGTAGTGTTCTCCCGGTCAGTTTCCAATCAACAATGAAAAGCAAAGTCTCAGATTGCTTTGGTTGTGTCCAGGATCTCTGCCTTCCACCACATGTCTTCCACCTCATCAGACACCACCATCCTAAAGTCAGACCATGCTGCAGTATTTACACACCAAAGCCCACAAGGAAAGTTTAAAAAAGATAATTTTATGGAAAACTTTTATATACGGGGGTACTTGCTCCAAGGCTGTTGATGCCTGGTCTGTCTCTGCTGTAGCTGTCTTAGCCACACCTGTAATTTTCTGGCTGAAGATTCAGCAGTAATGACATTGGCTCTGTTTCACTGGCAGGTACAGATTTCTGTTGGTCTCTGTAGTAACCAGCAAAGGCACCTGAGCTACCAAAGGCAGGGAGGCTATAGGCTTATGCTGCTACAACTCCACTATTTTTAATGGCTTCTTTGCAATACTGGCAGGAACTAGTGTTGGAAAAGATTCAGGGCTAGATACAATTTTGTGTAGTGAAAATACTTCAATCCAACATTTTCTGTGGTAGGGCTGTTTGTTGGCAGTACGCAGACTTCAGATCTGGGAGTGGTGATCACAGGCAGGCAGATGTATTGCATTATACAAACTGCTGTGCTTGGCACTTCAGGGTGTTGTCTATTGTCTTTGCAAAAGGAAAAAAATCTTTGATAAAGCTTTCTGATTCAAATGCTGTAGAAAGCTTGTTCACCTGGATTGAGTGCTGCATGCTAGGGTGTCAAACTTGTCAGTGCAGGGAGAGCTGCATTCCCTCATTCAAGCACATTAGATAGCTCATCTCCCTTTAAAGTAATCTTGGCTTTTATCTTGGAGATTCATTTGATTATGTGAGCACAGGTGTTCTTAATACTGCCATTCTTAGCTCTTCAAAATTCTTGTTGGTGTGTGGATTACGGAATTTGACCTTTTTTGTTGAGAAAGGAAAATTGTCCTGCCTAGATCCTCATAGATATATAAGAAATCAGTCTGTGTCTCAATAAACCCTGCTCTGCTTAAGTAGATGCAAATGACCCTCCAGCAGGTGGCTTAGTGATCCAGTTCAGCCAACATTTGCATACCTATTTTGGGCTAAGTTACTGCTTCGTGACTGCTCTTGTCCTTGCAAGCAAGTCACTGTTTTAAAGATGCTGCTGGGAATGCATGACTTTGCTCTTAAATTGTGCCAGTCAACCAGTTTATTAGCTTGAGCAAACACTTTAAAAACTTGTTCAGTTATTTGGAACCCAAAAACTGGAGATTGAAATAGAGAAGGTTTCCAGAGAATACCGTGGATAAAGATTAAAGCTTCAAAGAGAACTTTAGGTCCATATTTGTTATTGAATTGATGAGTGATAGCCCAACTCCCTGGAAGAGAAGATAACTGCATCATGTCGAGTTTTATAAAAGATATATGTTCATGTGTCTCCTTGGTAAGACAAAGTTAGTTCTGAACAGTAAGAAAGGATTCAGAATAAGGATAATTACAATTTTGGTCGCTCTTTCTGCAGTTGATACCATGAGGTTGAATGACAAATTGGGAAATGCTTTGCTCAGATGTTTAAAGGAAAAAAAAAAGTTAAGATTGCCAGTAGTTTTTCCATGCCAGGATTATACAAAATCTCAGTTTGTTGGTTTATTCTTTTCTCTTGCAAAATCCAGGTATTCCCAGGTTTGCTGTGAAGAAAAGTGGGTAGCAGTCCAACTGGGCCAAAAGGAACCACTTCAAGCAGTGCAACTGGACCATCAACGAGGACAAAGAGAGGGGACAAATGTGCAGCATGACCACAGCATGTAAGATTTCTCATACTCTCTCAATTATTTTTTTTCCCTGAAAATGTTTTGTTCCGTTGTTCCCCCATTTTTCCTGTTCAGACCCGTGTGATTTAAACACTGCTGCAGATCAGGTTTGGTACTCAGCTGGGTTATGAATGTCTGATCAGACAGTGTTTTTGAGGTTTGTCAAAAAGCTTTTGGTGGCTTTTCTCCTCAGCGTTACAAAGTTGTAGTCTATGACAATTCATTGGAGACAGGTTTTTGCCAAAGTCCCAGACTATCTGCAATTCAACCCAGGGATGCTTTGAGATTAGTCACCACATCTTTTCTGCTTCCTTTCTGTCAACACCAAGTCTCTAAGCTGTAGTTCAATTCTTACCTTTCCCATTGGTGTCATTTCTGGGCACCAAATTCAATGGACTATTATGAGGGAACACCATAATGAGGAGCAATGGTCCATGCAAGCTCCTCACCATTGCATTTCAGTGTGCCCACTTGTTCAGGTAAGGATAAAGGCATAAGAGTATGGAAAAGAGATGTGAGTTCTGCTTCCATCTGTCACCAAACCATCACGAGGTTTTGGGGAAGTCACTCCGCTCTATTCCCTGCCGTCTTATTGCTTACAAAATGGGAATGCTGGGCTCCATTTTCCTTTGGGGTGTGTGTTGAAAAGCATAGACATTGATTTCTGTATGAGAGCCCTAAATGAACAGGCTTTTTGCTTTTGTATAATATGATGGATCATAAATAGCTCTGCTTATTAATGAAAAATGAGAAGGAGAAAGAAAGGTAAAGGGAGGTCACACTTCACAGCAACCTTCTCTGCTGAAGTATCTGCTCTTCAAGGTTTACCCCCAGGACACTACAGCTACTTATAAAAAAGATCCTGTCGGTGTAATTTGAAAATCTTCTTTTGAAACAACTGTAATATATGATGTTAATATGTGGGTAGCTCGACCAGTCTCAGAGTATTTATATACTCCCAAAGTGGGTGCGCTTTTGACTAGTTACAATGTACTTAAGGAAAGGATTTTTCATCAGGGAGATATGTCTGTGAGTGCGGTGCTTGAAATGAATGTCTTCCAAGTCGTCATTCAAATTATGGTCCTTTGCCATAAAGAGTTTCTGTTGTTCCTTTCCTCCCTGACCCACCTCTGCTGAAACTTGAGTTCACTACAGAGATGATCTATAAAACTCCTGTACATATCCTATATAGGATATACAAGTGCATTAAGTACTTTATAAAGCATCTCAATTTCACTAATAACTTCTAAGAGGCAAAAAATGTGTACAATAATTTTAGCAAACGTGAAGACAGTAAAGTTTGAAGTTAGGTTTCCAAAAGTGGTGGAAAGGTGGGATTAGGCTGTGGTTCTGTTGAAGAATTCTTCCTCTTTTGTAAAGTCCTAGAAGAAATAGATGTGGCTTGGGGGGGGTCCCTTTCTCTATTTGAAGATCCATTTGTGTTTTTCTGCAGCTTGAACTGTGAGAAAATACTTCTGTCACCAGTAAATTAAATACATTGGTCATAGTGATAAATATTAATGTATTTTTCATATTTTGCCAGGTCTCACCTGTTGCATACATGGCTTTTTTTATTCTTTAAGCAACCACAAATAGAGAGCTTTTATGTTTCCCTGTATTCTTTGGTTCCCAGATTCCCACACAAGTTTGCCAAGCATTCAAAAAAACAATTCACTTATTAGACATTTGGTGTATTTTATACCTGCTTCAGTTTCCCTTGGTCTTATTTTCTCAGTTTTGCAGTCAACTGTCTCTTCTCCCCACGTCCCCCCACCCCACCCCTTTTTCTTTCTTTTTCCCTTTTTTTTTTCAGCCCTAAACTGCATTTTATGACTTTGTCCTTTCTTTTGGCAAGTTAGCAGTAGCTGGATTTTGAAACAGTTTCGCTTGAGTGTTAATTGTCCTTCACAAATTAGCCAAGGTCTCTGGCTTTTGAATCAGCGCAATCTGCAGAAACAAGCACGGGGACAGGAGTAAAAATAAAAGGAAAATATTCCCTTAGCATGATAATTGTCTAATATACAAGCAGGTTTAATATTTGGAGTATAAGTCAGTGGTGTGGCCTATTAGATATTGAATCAAGTGAAGGCTTAAAATGTGTAAAAATGTGAATCTTGCATGAAAAAATCGCATTTTTCTTTGTTGTTCAAGTACCTGCATCTCAAGTATATCTTGGTTTATGCTATTGCTTATTTGTAGCATAATTGCAACATAAAGGCTCTGTCTGAGCTGGATTGTAGTGCTTTTGGTGCTGGTCAAATATAGAACAAAAGGACTTCTTGCTTCAAAAACTTTAAAATCTGTTCTCTTTAAATGTAGTGTAATCAATTACTGGGGGTTTTTGTTTGTTTGTTTGTTTTTAAATTCCAATGAAGTATAGTGCAAGTGGTGAATAAACAACAGAAATGCACCAGTAGTGAGGGCTGAGAGACAAGAAAATCACATATGACAGGATGTCCCAGCCTTTGTGTAGGAGCCTCCCACTCCAAGCAGTTCTTTTGAAGTCAATGTGATTCGTAATCACAGATCTGCATGTCTGGGTGTCAAACCGCACACTTTTCTCAGCAGATCTCGTCCTGATAAAAAATAACCCAGTTTTGAAAACAATTTTTTTGGAATTACATTTTTTCAGAGTATTTTTTAAAAGTGTTTGGGTAATGTTAGAAAATAGCTGAAACTGCGTAGTTTTTCCTATTATAATAAGTGTTACTGTGATTTTGAAGTGTGACCAAACAGGAGAATTTATCCTAAGAATAAAGATACAAGAAGCTGAAGAAAAGGAAATTCCAAATCAATGTCTTAGCTCAGTCCTAGCCACAAACAGAGGAAGCAGATGGTAAGGATGCAAAAGCCACCTTAAAATTCAATTAAATTAAATATATGTGAACATGTGTGTTCATTAAGTAGATATTTATACACATTTATAATGTTATTTTTGTACATGCTTTAATGATTCAGGTATGTAACTGAAAGCTGTGCATAAAACTTTCTAAGATCTAAGTGACTTAGATCTTGTTTTCAACAATAATATTGGCACTTATGGGCTTCAATTTCCTTGAAAGTTAATGGAGCACATAGTTCCAGGTCTTTGAAGCATTTGCATTTGCAAAGGGATTTTTTAATTCCTTATGGTTTATATGCTATTTAAAAATGAATGGCACATAAAACCAAACATATATGAAGAAGCAACATTAAGAACACCTTTTATCTGAGTGGTTTTTCTGCTTTGCTGCCTCCTCCTCCTCCCTATATCGTGGCACAAAGGAACCTGAACACAGCAGAGATCGGGACGATCCATCTCTTGGGTCCAACCCTTAGGCTGAGGTAGATTAGATGTCAAGAGACACAGATCTCCTGGAACCTGGTGGAAATGCTGCCGCTGTGTGATGGTGATACCTTTGCTGGCTTACTTTGTCCTTTGTCAGGTCAAAGCTATTAAGGAAGTGTTACGGAGGGACTGAGAGGTAGACTTCTTTTGTTTCTGCTGGTGTCACACAGCTTCCTAACTTCACTGTTGTCTTTCTGCTAAACCTTAGCAGTGATTTTCAAGAGTTGGGGGGAAAGCCTGCCATTGTCACTAGATTTTTTTTTTTTTTTTATGGGAAGCATCTGAACTTGGATATTTCCTAATCAACTTCAGTCAGAGAAAGAGCATGGAAGATTTTAGACCTTTAAAGTTAAAGGTCTGACAAAGTTACAAGCAACTGGAAACAGTGGATATGATGGAAAATATTAGCCTGGAGTAACAATGGATGGAGCAGTAGCAGCACCTATAATTATGAATTTAAGTGACAAAACAGAAAGGAAAACTACATTCCAAGGGATTTAAAAGAATTTTTTTAAACCTGGGCTAACTTGTCCTCTCCCACAGGAGGGGATTTCTGCTTGGAAACTGCTACATGGTAATCTGCAGACCTTTCCTGCACCAACTCATCCCTGAGGCAGAATCTCCTTTTCTGCTCTCCAAAGGCACACATTTTGCCTTCCAAGTGGGCACACAGATGTCTTAGCTGTCTTGTTTCAGGTCCTGTCCTAAGAATCTTTTTTATCCCTCACCTCACCCCTATTCCCAGTTAGCCTATTTTCTTTGGAGGCACCCTTGTAGCTGTCTTGGTTTCTTGGGAACAGTCTCTGGAATGGAAAAGGGAGAGATGGAAACTATGAAGCCTTTGGCCCCTGGGCTGCACAGGTTATACAGAAAGGGAAAGGAACAGCAGAAATGGGTAAGAATCAGATTTGGCTTGAATGCAAGGAAGGATCTTCATAGTGTGAAGAATGCTAGTCCCTGGCTGCTGGCTTGCTGGTTTTTTTAAATATTACAACTGCCCTTCTGAGTTTGCTAAAAAACCTAAATAAAACAGCACTGTGCTATATTAACATTTTTTCTATCTTTATGGTATATTTTTAATATAGCTTTTGGCAGCATGTGCTGAGAAGCAGAGATTTTCTCTGAAATGTGGGATCTCAAAAGAAAGTCTGTTTGTCCCAAAGTGGCATGTTTTTTCTTGACCTTTCACAGATGTTTCATGAATTTGTCATCCTGAGCTGCAGAATTGCTTTTGTTAGGCTGTAGAAATAGCTCTGTACTTGCAGAGCTGTTGGTGACATGACTCACGGCCCCCCTGCATAGACTTGGACTAGTGCAATAGCTGGATAGAGGGAGGGAACTTTTCTTGGTTTTTTTTTTTGCAGTCTGTTGTGGTAACAAATGAGAGAAATTGCACTAACCTTTGCTTTCTCCCCCTCCAACCGGTAGTAAAAGTCTTATATATATTCATAAGAAAAATGAGTGATGATCCGTAGTAAGGATTTATTACTTTACCAGTTACTTGAATTTCTCCCTTAAGACTACAGAATGGGCAATTGGAGGTATTTTCCTCATTCATAGAGAAGGGTGTAGGCAAAACCAGGTAACAAAGAACAAAGCTGAAAACAAATTGCGACACTGGGAAAGAATCTGTCTTCGGTCACTGAGGAGTCCTCATAAAATCATCCAGTTTATCAAGAAAGCATAGTCTGGGATTTATTATCCAACAAATGTTTATTGTTTTTAATATCCAGTGAGTGTTTTTCAGATTCACGTCCTAGAAAATGAGGGAAACATTCCTTCAAGTATTTGCTGAAAGTCTCTGTGGATATTATGGAGCCACCACTTCTGCCCTCTCCTTAATGACAGCAGGCACCCTTTAAGGCCACTGCAGGTGCAGTGACAGTACAGGACGGGAGAGATGAGCTTCCTGCCAGAGAGAGAGCCCCATCCTTTCTGTGACAGGCACAACTATAGTCCTACTGACAGCTCCCACCACCTTCCCTGCGGCATCCTTTTATATGGCCCCTGGGGCTCTGCTGGCTCCTTTCTCCTCTCAGCCTGCATTTTGGTGAGGGATGAGACTATGGCAGTCTTTGCAACCTCAGGATGAGCAAACACCTACAGCAATACACCTAAGAAGTCTTCTGGTAGCTGCCCTCTGTTTTTTTCATTTTGAGCTAGGAAGGTGTTTTAACTAGTTGATGCTCCCAAAAAGAAGAAATATGTCTTCTTTTGCCCCTACGTATTACTGAGAAGGGAATTATCATGGAATTGATGAACTGTAAGTGAGGGCAACCCTTTCCCTGAGGCCCCCTGCAGCAGTGATGCACATGGCAGGAGGTGCTTAGCTCAGCCCTCACAGTTCTGGCCAGGTTTGGAGGGTTGTCATCAGAAGCTGTGCCTCATGTCAGGCAAGGCAACCTCAGATGCAGCCTGTACGAGCCCTCAGGAGGACTCAGCCTCCTGCCCCATGGGGTCTTTTTCAGAGAGACCTTTCTCAGGGCTGTCCTGCTCTTGGTTCCTGGGAGGACAGAAGGAAAAGCAGTGAGACAGGGTTGTGAAATCAAATGACACGAGATGTGATACTTGTAATTATGGGGAAGCCTCTAAAAATCTGGATTACAACATATAAATCCTGGCGCCTACATCCTTCTTTTGTATTGATGTTACTTTGAAGTTAATTTTTAAAAATCCAATACTCAGTAAAGAACTACCTAGTGCATCAGAGCAGGAACTGACCTGCAAAACACCAAATGTGTTGTAAATGTTGGGCTCTTCCCAGAGGCATGAGCGAGGAAAAGGGGCTGTTCTACAAGTAGAGTGGCAGTGACCACAGCCCAGCCATGAGCATGGAGGGTCTGCTCTGGGGTGTTCCAGAGTGTATCCTCTCCATGGGACCTTGGAGACGTACCATGTGTTGCTCTTGCTATTTGCTTGCAAATACTGGAGGGAAAGGCTGGCCTGCAAGAGTGTGTTTTCCTCTTGTCCTAGTGCTTAATGTCAGCATTAGACAGAGGGGAGGTATTGGGGTGATGCAGTTGTGCAAGACAAGTGATGACACTGAAGGAAGGTGCTGAAGGGATCACTGACCCCTCCAGGAAATCTGTGCCTGGTACCTACTCAAGGGTGACCAATAGACCAATTTACGTGGATGTTATGAACATTCACCACCACTACTGCAGTTTTCTTCCCCAGGCACTAGCTCAGTTCCTGGTTGCCAGAATTAAGGGTGGCCTACAGAGCTCTCTGTCTCCACAGCCGCTTGTAATGGCCCACCAATGTTCAACTGGTCAAAATTTATGTAGCAAGGGTGGTGGCATGTTGGTACTCTTTGGCAGCCAAGCACATCATGCATTTTACAGTTCATTTGCAGTCTCTAAGGTAACTAATGCTGGTTTATGTCCTTCCACTGTGAAATCCCAGTCTTCTGGTGTCAAAATAGCAGGCCTGCTCCCAAGATGCTAATGGAACCAGAAGTAAGCACAGTCAGCTTGCCACAATGCACGTCTCTCACTGCCCTTTACAATATCCCTACAGGGCAAAAAACAAAGCCTATTCATAGTCTGACCCTCAAACCTTTTAAATCCTTCCTAACAGAGGCAGTGTGGCAAGAAATCAGTCGGTGTAGGAACAGCATCAACAGGCTCTTGGACTCTGAGTGGTAAAGTCCAGCCTCTCTGATACCCGTATTCTGAAGAAATCAGTGTGATGTCAAGTCTGGTGGCCTTTTGGAAGAGAGGCCTCTTGAGAACAGGATGGACCCTATTCATCCATGCTACCCTCACTGTGCCTGTGGAGATAGTTGTGCAGGAGCCACACCAGATGACTGAGGCTCCCAGTTTGGGGAACTTTGGTGGGGGTTCTCTGGGACCATTTTTAGTTGCTTTGCTATGCTACCTTCCCAGTGAAGCACAGCCATGAGCACTTGGGCAGCATTGTGCCTGAAGGAATTATTAATCCAGTCCAGCTAATACAAATCTCTGGGGCTTTCCCCCTTGACAGATAGTATTGCTGTGTGAGTAGGTGGTTTTAAGAAAACATAAAAGCATCAAACAAGCCATAGGAACTGCCATGGAGGTCAGAAGAAAATCCTTCTGTTGCAAGCAAAGCAAAGATACCAAGAGGCATGTGGCAACATTTCTTGTGATGTGTGCTCCCAGTTCCTGAACACCAGCTGTTCAGGGACGTTCTGTTCCAGTCCCACTCCAGTCTGCACCTCCTGGCACTGCTTTGGTCCCACATAACATTGTCATTACAGCGACTCCTGGGATTGCAAGAATGGATGGACATTTTGCTGTGTTTATCGGCAGAAAGACAGTTGAAGGCAGTTTTGTTTGTGAGCTTGGCATGCAGGTTTCTTTTCCTGCAACTAAGAAAACATGGGAATAGTCAGAGTTCACCAAAAAAATAAAAAAGTAATAGGGAAAGAAACAGAAAAAATGTATCTAATTAATTTTGCATCTGTTCTTACTTATGGACTATGTTCTTGTGTTGACTGGTTACCTCAGATTCAACATTCAAATGTAATGCATGAATTATTTTTAACTCAAGCCTGGTAAATATCAACTATCTGCTGCTCAAACTGCCTGA
This sequence comes from Grallaria varia, assembly GCA_013396735.1. Classification (NCBI taxonomy): domain Eukaryota; kingdom Metazoa; phylum Chordata; class Aves; order Passeriformes; family Formicariidae; genus Grallaria; species Grallaria varia. The sequence continues at coordinate 20,909 of VWZG01000904.1, forward strand.
GCAGATAAGTTGCCAGGCTGAAGTGAATTCATTAACCAGCAACAGTAAAAACATTTACAGAACAGGAACCATCATCAGAGGAGGGAATTAAGACATCCCAAAGCGCAAGCAAACACACCCTGACGTTTCCTCAATAGAAAAATTAGTCAGTGGGACTATGAACTCCTGAACTGATCTGTGTCCCCTCAGCTTGGCCTCCCTGATTGTAAGCTGGAAGAAGCCTCCATACGAGCAGGCTGAAAACATCTGCTGCACAACAGAAGCTTTTCCCTGCACATCCACCCCCCCTCCATTTTCCCCATTGCTGGGTTTATGTCAAAGAACTGTCAGTGCAGCTCCCTTTCAGGCTGTCTCTGCCCATGACTATGGCTCTGTTGACAGAGCTTCTGCATGTTCTACATGCCTGTATATTTTGGGGAAGGTCACATGGTGGCTGTGATTCTAAGTCAGAGTCTTTTGCCTGTAATACATCCTTCACACTCAAGAGCATCCCGCAAGTCAAAGCAGACAGTCCCAGAGACTTAGCCCATTTCATAGCCTAAAATGTTCTGTAGCATGCTTTTTTTAATTAGATGGTAAAGAAAAATAAATGATTCCTTCCTTCTCACTCATATGGTTCTCCTTAGAGCCACCTTCTTTCCAGGCTCTACTCCTCCTCTTTGTCCAAAACAAAGGAACATTCTTTGTTTTGCTCATGACAAGATTTCTGGGAGCACTGCCTGCTTCCAGAAGGAAGCACTAGCTCTCTATTTGCATATTTCAGACTCAGGAGATGGACTAGCTTGGTGAGACCTTTCAAACAGAAATTTTTTCCAGTACGAAGAGCAGCATTTGGGTTGTTTCTTGTAATTGCTGCTGCCAGTGGGTTTTACAAGACCCCTAAGAGGTGTGACAGCAGGTCAGGGTACCTCAAAGAGCCAGTGGTTTTATTTCCATCTTGCTTCAAGTGTGATGATACCAATTCTGAGTCACTTTGCCCACCCTGTTATCTCAGCTGTGCTTGACAGGGACATTACTGAGACTTTTTCTGCCAACTACACAAAGAGTTGTCATATTTTTTTTCTCTTGGGGCAAAAGTACTGCTGAAGATCTTAGCAGCGAGACATGTTTCTTAATTACCATAGATGGGCCTGGTGGTTCAGAGTTGGTTGCCCAGCTGCTCTTTTTCTCAAAATAAGGTTTGTTTAAAAATGGATGGCTTAAGATCAGTTACCTAAAGCTGTAATCAATGGGAAAGCTGGGCCACAATTAAAAAACAGAATTGGAACTGTGCATGTAAATGTAAGAGAAGAAAGGACAGATAGAAAAACATAATATAAATACCTCTTGCTAAAAGACAGAATTTCTCTTTCTCTGAGAGGTGGGATAGTTGTGCTTTGGCTCAGCCCTGCACAGGTGGTTACGTGGCCTTTGGCACAGCTGGGAGTGGAGCTTGATGGCAGAACTTCTCTGAGGATGCTGCTCTGTTCAGCTGGGTAGGAGGAAAATCTCACCAAACAATGAGTTATGGGCCTCTCTGACTCCTGACTTGGTGTACTTGGATCTGGAGGCCTATGGTCCAAAAGCAGAAAGATGTTTAGATCTGTGAGTGCTTCAGGGCTTTTAGAAGGTATGAAATAAGGTCTTGAAAATGCTTTTACACAGAGGAGTTACTCTGATGAAGCTCCACCTCCAGTTGTCCTGCCTTGGATAGCCAAGATCGTGAATTTTAGCTGGTTGAATAAAAAGGGATAAATCCAGTCACAGCTGCAGATGAGGTTTGAGTCATGTGAAGGCAGGATGAAGTAGCAGAGCCAGAGCTATGCTGTGCCACTTTTTTTTCTCCATCTTGAACTGCATTATTAGAGATGTGAATGATGATGCAGTCTCCATCTACAACTTCAGAGGCTGCTGTAATACTCTGTACATTGGTGTAACCTCTTCTACCCCCAGGTCTGCACATCTTATCAGGTGCTGGTGCTCCTCTTTAAACAGAAACGTTCCTCTACTGCAGGATTTTTTGAGAGGTTTTTGCTGCTAATAGGTCAGAAGTTAAGGAAACTTGGTTAAGTGCTAGTATTTCACATAGAAGGTCTGTTCATACTAAAAAAATACTTGATTTATACATAATAAAATATATGGAAATAAATGGTGATGGTGCAGGGAAATTCTTTGAGCCAGGAAAAGCAATTATCTATTACATTTTCAAGGGATCTATATGAAGATACAGTCTTTTCTGGAGACAAAGTGGTAATATGGAGGGTTCGTTCAAAATGAAAGCAGATAACTTACCCAAATATTTTGATTAGCCAAAATGTTATGCTTGGAAATCTACATCATTTCTTAATCTTGTTCCATAAAAATATACTGCCATACGTAAGTGTTTAACATCACATTTGTAGGAATTTGATCCAGTTTAACACATAGTAAATTAGTTACATGAAGGTTGCTCGCTTCATGCTGCTCTGTCTGTCCCTAATACTCTGCCTGTCTGACATTCCTCCCTGCCCACATGTTCCATCCCTGACATATACAAAAATATAAATTCAAGATGAGAAGATTGGGGCCACCCTGGAATTTCTGCCCTTTTTTTTTTTTTTTTTTTTTAACAAGAACTCTTTTTT
>VWZG01000904.1:23639-81402 GCA_013396735.1 Grallaria varia
TTTTTTTTTAACAAGAATCCTGTTTTGGCTTCCAAATAAGAAAAAAGAAAGATGATAAGAATTCATTTGCAGATGAAATGGAATATGTACCTGCATGGATTTGCAGCAGGAGTCTCTTTGTTTGCATGGAGTTGGAAGGCTCATGTCATGTTTTCAGGGTCAGGTCAAAGAGAAGAGCAATGGATTTGTTTTTAAGACAGCAATCTTATCAGTGAGAAAGAACAAAAAGTTTCCCAGGTGATTAAACTACATTTTTAACCAGCTGACTTAAAGAGTTAATATTAATTTTGGGGGGATTTGGGTCAGATATGAAAGGACTTAATCCCCACATAGTTAATCCTCCCAAGAGCTAATTTAAATGGAAACTGATCTGTCAGTTACAGCACTGCTTCACTACACCGTAGAATTTCTGAATTACTGAGGTTTAATTTAGCTTGAAAATTTGTTAAAGTCCTCTGTTACCAGTTCAAATTACTGAATTGAGAAAAAAGGCCTTTTTTTGTTTGGTTTTTTTCCTTCCCTTCCTGTAGATGTATTCTTTTGACTTAAATTGTATTTGGGGGGCTTGATCAAGGATGGATCGTTCTGATGGTTTTTTATTTTTTTGCCAAAAATGCAAATCCAAGGCAAAGAAAAAAATCTTTGAATTTGTCAGTTTATGGAACCTGCTTTTTAAGGCAGCAGAAAAACAAAACTAGGTGTCTAGTGTCAGTATTTTTCTCCTAAAATCCATCTGTTCTTTTGAAACAAAATTTTATACCTGAAGAACATTTTGAAGAGCCTACCACTTCCTGCACTCCCAAAATTAAACATATCATATCACACCAACCAAAACAGTCTGTTTGACCAATAACAAAACATTTTGCTACTAATTTCTGTCAAAACTTGATGTGTTTCATTTCAGGTTACTCTAGAACAACACCTTTGACCAGAGGGTTCATACATCACCTCCAAATGTCTTACTTGTGCTACTCTTCTCTGGGACTCTGGCCTCTGAGAAGAGACCTTGGTAAAAGCTGACCCGTGGAACCAGCCCGGCCAATCACAGAAAACATTCAGTTATGAAAAAGTCCTCCTTATGTCCAAATTTAGCTAAAATTCACGTCTTTTGATTCTCATTCTGCACAACAAATGTTTTGCCAGACTCCATAGTGATAACGTAGCAGTGTTTTAATAGCATTAGAGAAGACAATGACTTATGCAGCGGCCTTAAAATGCCAGAAGTTCTGCACTCTCTAATAAATATAGCTCAGTCTTGGCTGATTAAATGTGGAAGTAATTTATCCAATTGAAATGCTCAGTTTTTGGCCAAGATTTTTATGTCTGTGCTGGATTGATCAAGAGTATAAGGCATGCTAGGATGGGAATCTTTGTTGGGTTTGGGATGATGTTTCTCATTTGTGACCCCAATTTGTTCCCCTAGATTGCTTCCACTCAGTGTAAGGACATTTTCAGAAGAGAAGAGTAGGGTGCAGAGTTGCCTTCTAAATCTGTTGCTGTGTTCGGCTGAGTCTTTATTGTCTTCTGCACCACACTTTGTAACATTCATTTTCTCTGAAAAAAAAGCAAACTGGCTGCCACACTTCATTTCTCCTTGGTCAGCTTCCCATTGGACATTTATCAAATTCCCCTTCAAAGTGGTGTTAAGGCTCCTGTTAATTTCAGTAGGAGCCGGAGCAGGTTTTTGTGCTGCACTAACCCATTTGTTTCATGGTGGCAGGTTAGTCAGGGTCCTTGCACTTTTCTGTCTCTGAACACTTCTGAAAGAAGCCTACATCTCTCTCGGTGCCCGTTCTCCCCTTTCCTCCCCACTGGCACCAAAAGGTCTCAAAAATGTACCCAAACTGTGGCTCAGTGACAGAGGGCATTTGCTGCCCTGCCTGGCTGGCTGTGTAGCAGAGAAGGGACCAGGGTGCACAAGGGCCACAGAGCTCTTTAGTGAGAAATTGCTGCAGGCACCAGGAAATTTTTGTCTGCTAATGTGATGCAGCAGATCAGCCACGACCACAAGCTACCTTAGGATCCCAGTGAGTAAGATTATCAGGGGAAGCTACTGAAATTTTCTCTACAAGCTGGGCTAGCTGAACACCATGCTCTCCACTAAGCAGATCCACAGCTTGACTATGGGTGAGGGCACAGCACCTCTTCTTGGGCAAATTGGGGCCCTCGGTCACTGCTCATAGCCTTGTAGGGCAGTGCTCACCTTGGGGCCCAGCATGCCTCTCCTTGGGGCCATCAAGAGTTTGGCAGGAAGAGCAGGCATTACTCAAATTTGTCCTGTGTCCCCCTCAGCCAAATATGCCCTTCTAGCCAAGTTCTTGCCATTCGTGCCCAAGAACGTGAAATTTGCTAAGTCAGTCCTCTTTTTTTTTTCCCTTTTCCTTCTCCCCATTTATTCATCTTTTCTTAAGTTTAATGCACTGTAGCCAGTTTAAGATCCAGGCTTGTCTATGTTATAATTCACTGCTTTTACTTAGCACTAGAAACTTCCTGTGGCTGGTAGAAAGATAAAGGACAGAGCAGCTGCAGAGCCAAAGGTGTCATTCTGTATTATCCAGTCATTTTTTAAAGTTTTTTGCTAGGAATAATTGAAGAAAGCAGCACTGCTGATAAAAGCAATCTTAATGCTTATACCAATATAAAACACCACTAATAATGGACTTTGTTATATAGAGACAAGCAAAGTGTGTTTTCTGTATTTTGTTCCACTTCCTTCAAAAGGCTTTAGATAATTTGGCGATGGAGGTTAAGAAATGCTTGGAACATTACTTTCCCTTTAATCCTTAGATCTCTCAGCTGACTCTACATTTTGTTTTCATGATGAAAGGGAAAAAAATATTTTCCTGGCAGGTTGAGAATGATTTTTCCATTAATCTTTTCTTTTGGAGCCAAGATACATTTTTTCACAGAGATCTGATGTGACATAATACTGTACCTGGAATTTCACACTAAAGAGAGTGGAAAAACATTCTCAATTCTCACCACAGCAAGCATTTGCAACCAAGCTACAAACCCTCCAGTGAATCCGAGAAGCCAAAAGAGCAATTTGAAAAGGGGACAGGAAGGGAATATGGAGCATAGTCATTTCCCAGGGGGAGGAGAGCTCTGGAATGTTGTACTATTTACTAAGGCCTTTCAAAGATAAACAGATAGGATATGGTGTGTAGTGGCATAGGCCAACAAGTACCTTGCTTGAAAGTTATCTCAGCAATCTGAAATCCTATTAATTCCAAAAAAAATCACATCAGGGCAGAATCTCTAAGTGAAAATGTGAGGAGCAATCAAAATGTTTCAGATTAATGCAATTCAAAGCAGAACAGAAACTGTTTCTACAATTAAATGCATATGTACCTGATCTTGGCTTTCTGAAAGTTGATAGAATCCACCCATCTCCCTATTTTGGCTTATCAATGTTTTCTTCCAACATTTAAAGTGTTTTCTTCAAAGCCCAGAGCTGGAGCGTTTCCAGGCAGTTTAATTGTCCAGATGTGGAGTGAATTTCCTAAGTACTTGCAGCATGGGGAAGACATGATGGTTTTTGCTTGGAAGCCAATGAAAAAAGAGCAATATTTTCAAATTCTGATTTGATTTTTAAAAAAGATTTGTTGGAACGTGTCTTGAAAATTCACAGGCCTCAACAGACAAATACGTCCGTCTTGACACACATCTCATGGTTCTGAGCTGGATTTATCTGTGTCTGCCTGTGCATTCACAACCCACAGCCATTCTGAGTCGGTTTTGCACCCGTGGTAACACACAGTGAAGAAACAGTTCACAGAACTTTAATTGGAGTACTAGATGGCTCCACTTCTCCTTAAGCCTGGTACGGTTCTGTATTGTGTTTCTTGGTACTAGAAATCCCCAAAGAACACTGAAGTGGAAGACAGATTCAACAAAAACAGTTCTTCTATCAAATATTTTTTACTGACATGAGAAGATTTCTCGGTTGCAATACACCACAGCTAATGCTTATCTGAAGTGCAGTTGCCCATGCTCTCCTGCGTTCCTTGTGGCAGTCCAATTTGTTGTGTCCCAAAAGCAAGCTGCAGATGAAGTGCATTTCATGCTCTCATGCCACACTGTGATTGCAGCATCACTGCAGTATCACACCTATGTAGGAAGGGACCAGGAAAGGCAGGCGTTTCTTATCTTTCTGACAGTGCTCTGGTGGTATCTGTGCTACTAGCAAGACTTATTTTATGGAGAGCAATATTGACTGAAACAACATTCCAAAAATCCTCCAATCACAGAATTTTTTTAAAATTTTTTTTGATTGGTGTGAATTTTCAAGTTTATTTGGTTCAGCTACCAAGAGAAGACTAGACAGCCCTAGATGTCAATCCCTTCCATTTAGCCCTGATACATGCATAGTATCTGTTCAATCTGCCATCACACATTGCTTAATTTAACACTTCATTTGAGAAGTTTTCAGGCTGTAGGGCAAAACCAGCCTTGGTGTAAGTGAACACAACCCTCTAAAACTCTGTTTCTGCCTGCATACAGAATACCTGAGCTTGGCTGGACATTTCTAGTGACTGTAGCCCATTTCCAGAGGTTCAGTCCACTCAGACAGGCAGGAGGGTGCAGGCGACTTCCCGTTGGGATGGCACCTTTCTTACACAGGGCTGGCATGAGATTGCGTAGTCATGTCCCTGAGACCTACCAAAGGAGGCACCAGGAAGAATGGTTATATGGGATACTTTTTGACCTAGTCAGCCTTGACTACAGTGTGGAAATACAGAGATTATTGGTTTGTGCTCCATTGCCACCTGTACAGGCAGCATTTTATAGCGATGGTGTAGAGGAAAAGATATGAGCCATTACAGCTGCTCTTCTTTCAAAATACCCACTGCTGGGTGTCGTTTCAGGCGCTGGAGGGTTGTGTGCTGTGTAGTTGCAAGCAAACATGGTTGTTGTGTGCAGTGCATTTGTATGAAACCAGCCTGTAGAGAGTATGGATTGAGTCACACTCTGCATCTCCTGTTGAAGTCCTGCATGCTGCGTCCTTCAGAGAAACTCATGCACATGGCAGGGAAACTGCTGTAAATGCTCCATCTGTATCACCCAAGGCAGGGCCCAGCTTAGCTCCCCCACCCTCCCCAGCTGAGAGAAGCAGCCATTTCCTACATAAGAGTAATGAAAATGTTTTTCTTACATTAAAAATGCTAACAAGTCTCAGCCCCTTTACTGTATGTCCCGGGCTCTGTGTAGGCTTGCTGTGCTGTATTTATACAACTTTCTGCTGAACTGTTTCTGAGAATTGAAAGTGTGGAAACAAACAGGAAAGTTATATGGGAGGGAAAACCTATTGCCTGTGTCTGAAATCAGTTCCCAAGTCTGTGGCTGGCTGAGCCTCTCCCTGATGTTATTGTGCGGTTATGGATTTTGGATGTTCTCTTTGCTGGAATCAGTGATGCCAAAACGTACCCGTTTTCCAGATCTGCTAAGGATAAAAACAACTGTCTGCTGCTGTTGAATGCAAAAGTCAAAACAGGGAGCCTCTTCTGGGCAAAGTCGATCGGGCTCCATCAGTATTATAGCCAGTAGGAAAAGGCTGCGGAACCATTGCAGACCAAAATAGAGCCATAACACACAAAAATAGTAGGGAGCCAAATATTCCTCAGTAGAAATTTTTCTCTCTCCTTCTGTCTGTCCTCTCTCCCTAAACCTTGCAGTTTTCCTTCTTCCGTTTAGCTTTATATCTATTTCAGACTAATTTTATTTTCCACCTGGGAAGAGGGCAAGTGATTTTGCTTTGTTCACTGACAGAGGTGGCGCACTGCTAGAAGTGACCAGGGAGCAGTCTGAGCAACATGCATGCATTGCTAGGTGTTGTAAAGTTAATTACAAGCCCTTTGGTTTCATAAGGATATTTTAGCTAGGCTATAAAACAGAGGCTGTGTCTATTTACCATCCTTAAAAATCTTTCACCATGATCCACTACCCTGATCAAATGTCAATACTTATTTTCCAAGATCTCATTTTAAATCATTGCATATGACTAATATGAGAGTGTTACAAGCTACATTTGACTTTAGGAATGCCAGTATTGCAGCAGCAGGTGACAAAATACCCAGTACATCAAATATTTCTGCTAGAAGAACAGTACTATGCTATCCTTGTCTGCATTAGCAACCCTCTAGCAAAGTGCTTCTGTGGTAGGAAGGTATAGTGGCCAGCAACAGACACATATGAATGACTTTTCCTCCCATTTGCATCTATTCTTCAGCACAGCTTCATAAAGGGACTTTGGGACCATTCATGGCTTTGCTAGCCACCTTCCTTTCAGTGTTATGTCTTCCAGATCCTCTTTTTATCCATTAATGTTGACTGGCACTTCAGTACCTGCACCCTGCCCTACAAGTCTGTATATTCCCTGTGACCATAAGCTGGATTTATCCAGCTGTGACAAACTGATTTCATCCTCAGGAGCTGAGTGATGTCTTCCTACACACCTGCAAGACCTCCATGCAGGCGTTGGGTGCTGCCAACCTGGCCCATCTTCCCTCTCCCTCTGCAGGACCAAGAGGCTGAAACACCTCTTGCAGGTCTGTGCCTGACTTTCCCTGGGCTGAGGGACACCCATTGGGGTCTTGGACAGGGCAGAGGGGTTCTGTATTTTCTTGCTTTTTCTGGTAGTAGAGACAGATACCTTAGGACCATTTGCACAACTGAAACCCTCCCTGGAGGGGAGTAGCTGTAGAAGAATCACTCCCTGTAGAAGCTGTACCTGTTGTGTTTTTGAATCATCTTTCTGCCTGGTGTGCATACCCACCCAGTTTGGCCATCAGTGTTTCCTCTTCTTTTTTTCCTTCTTCCTAGTTCTGACCATGTCCCTTGGCAGCTCCTATACATTTATCCTTCTGACATGAATTAATTCAGATAGTTACTATGGGGAAAATAGGCAAGCAGCTATTAATTTAGTAAATCATTTCTTTGCTCTGTTCAATTTGTCTAGTTGATGCAAGCTGCTTTGGCTCTCCCTTTCCACAACAAAAGCAACAGCCTTAGTGCTCAGGCAGTTTGCACTGCCTTTGTTTCATAGCAGCTGTTACTAGCAGGTCTGGTGCTTTTAGTATTCGCTGACATAACACTTCACGGTTTCAAGAAGAATTTGGTTCCTCCAAAGTTCACAAGTGTATTTTGAAATAGTGCATGTTAAGTTTTTAGTCAACATTAATATTGTCATTGTGTGGGAAGCCAGGCCAGCAGAGGAAATGTGGGAAATCTTGAATGCAAGGAATCAGGCTGGAATTTTGGTGTAGAGACCCCAGTTATACAAGTTATCTCACAGTTTGGTAAGAAAATGAAGATCAGTGCAATTTAGCTATTACTTGCTTGTTTGGTTGGGGGTTTTTTCTTATCTGCCTTACTTTTTAATAAATGTGCCATTGTTGCCAGAATGGTGTGTTTTTAAGGAATTGAAATACTGAAGGATCATTTTGGGTAAGATGACCCTCGGAGTAACTTCTGCATTTGAATTCATAAGCTCACCACAGAGACGAGAACTTCTACAGTTTCTTACCCCAAAAAATCTTTGAGGCTGGTCATCATCTCAGTTCCTAGTTGAGTTCAATACACAAACATGTACACACAGATGCACACACACGAGTGCAGATGTAGTCTAGAATACGTGATCCAATGCCTGTGACTTGCCCCTCACATCTCCTTGCCTATTGCTGACAGCAGTTCAGCTATTGGGTTGTGACTTGCCGGAAGACTCAAAACAGTCTTTTCAGCTACTGTCATCCAACAAGTTCCCTAGACTTCCAAATTTGCTGTACCTTCAGGAACATGTTTAACTTCAGAAGGACAACCCTGAGATCCTGGGTTTGTTGTTCCAGGAAAATCCATTCAGCAGGGCCCCTTTTCTTGCTGTTTCAGCTCTGTCTGTTTAAAATTAGGCTTTTTATTTAGGGTCTTCTACAAATGCATATCTGCTTTTACATCTGCATGGTCTTTGATTTCCCACACAAACTTCAGAGCAGGGATGGCTTTCTTTAGGCATGTGCCACCTCTATGCCTGCTCAGTCCTTGTGTCTGAAGAATCCCACTTCTTTGAAGTGATGCTCTGGGACAGTGGTGGCACCATGTTCTCTGTGGCCATGACTTCCCAGACTTATAGGTATGTGCTGCCTTGCAAATTTGGGTGTGCCACGATGCACAGTGGATGTGATCACATGGCAAACCCTGCACTGGCTGCTTCTGAGGCAGCCTGCAAGGCTGCCAGGCTATCTGCTTACCAGTCGTACATAGCTTGGTACCATGCCAAGGCTATTCATCAGGCAGCTAAAGGATCTGTGTGCTGGTCCGTGAGAAGATCAGGTGACTTTCAAGGCGACCTCTGTTCTGGGCTTTCCATATTACCTAGGCGGCAGCTAATATTTGCAGTCTCCAACCCTCTTAAAAGGCCTCCCCATCCTTTTCTTCCATGAATTTAAGTCCTTGCCATGAGTTTTTTCCAGGCTGAGTGCTTCCTAGCACCCTACCTGTATTGATCCCAACCCCAACATGAGCCAGTTCTGATGGCTTCTGCTCTGTTTTTGTGGGTCAGCTCCTGCATCTCCCGGCACCAGCTCTATGAAAGAGGTAGATACTACAGAAACAGCAAAGTGTGAATGCTCAAGTGACAATACTTCATGTTTTTCTCACTCTAAATTTATTTCCGGGGTCTCTCGTATGCCAGCTTGGATTTGATTTAATATAACTGGCTTTGTCATTTGCACAGACGCTTTTATGGGGAAATACCAGCTGATACACACAGTTCAAAGGGCTGTGGAGACCACTCCAAACCAGTGGGAGTTAGGCACTAGGCATCACTGCTGATGTGGACCATTAAGGGCGTAACACAGAGTCAATAGTGGGAAATACCTATAGCCCCCTCTCGAAGACGTGTGCTGTGTTGCCAGAGAAGTTCGTTCACCTCACAGCCATTTAGGAGATCTATTTAGCGCCTCACTACGGCGCGTGAGAGGATTTAGGGTCTCGCCGGTGTTGCGGAGCCAGCGTTACCGGGGCGGTCTCCGGCGCTGGTGCCGGCAGCCCCGCAGCAGCGGGACAGACCCGTTCTGCTGCTCCCCTCTGCTGTTCGACGCGGAAACAGCACGCTCCGGCCCCGGCAGCCTCCCCCGCACCCCGGGCTATATCCCCTTCACCTGCTGTTCTTCTGTCTTGGACCAGGTGTGGAAGGGGAAGGGAGCCGGGCTGGCACGGGATGTGGTTATTGTGCTTGGCAGCTGGCTGCGGATGCAAAAGGAAATGGTGCTGATTTCTTACGCACCGTAATTCTCCTTCCTGACCTTTTTTTATAGAGAGGGAAGAAGAAAGATATTTTGCTGTAAAAGCAAAATAAATGGGACACAAAACCAGAATTGTGGCAGGAGAGATACTGGCTAAATGTGCGGCGCATGTCAATGGGCTGAGGCAAAGAAGCTTTAAATGTTTAAAGTCAAGGTCAAATGAAGGCTGTGGTTCAAGTTCAGATTTAAAATATTAACACATTAACACATCCTGCTTTCTCAGGATGTCACTTCCTTTTAAACGGGAATCTCTGAATAGAGCCTTTGTCGTATTGATTTGACTGTAAATAAATAAAAAATTCATATGCGACTCTTCTTCCCTCTCTTCTAAAGATCCCTTTCAAACGCTTTAGCTTTGAAATTTTGGATTCCAGTTTAATTCAAATGGCAAGCAGAGTAAAGGAAAAGGCACTGCCACACAAGATAATTAGAAATGATAAAATAGCACCCTCAGAATTTTTAAGCCTGGCAGTTTAAATAACCATTGCTTATAATAGAATTAATCATCTAGATTGTATTGACTTGCATTTCTTTCTTCAAATCAAACCCTGCTGCCAAGTCATTCTTTATGTGTAAAAAAGAAACAAACAAAATCTCCATTCATTTTGCTCTGTGGTCCTCATGTGAGCAAACAAAACACACAGCTCGGAGAGCAGACATAGCTTGCTATCTTCATTTTTTTCACTCTTTTTGCTGGATCAGCCATAACTTATTGCATTTTTCTAAAGCCTGTTTAGCATTTGCCAGTTCTGCACAATGGGCCAGCATTTCTGCAATTCCTGGCTACCTCCGCTGCTCCTTTCACTGTGTCCTATTTTGTCAGGGGTGACACCAATAAACTCGAGGGGACTCAGATGTGAAAAGCTGGCACACCCTCTGGATTAAACCCCTTCAGGAGGGCTGTAAAGGGTGTGATGGCATTTGGACTCTGCCCACCTGCAAATGCCCAAGACAGAGAGGGTTGCAAATGGCCTGGGCAGTCTGACATTCCCTCCTCTAAAGCAGCACATTCCAGTCTTGAACAAATAAATGCAGTGAAACGAAAGGTCTCCTTCTCTGACTGCTGAGTCAGACAGCAATGTGCAGGCAGGCAAGATACTAATTTTCTGTGTTCAGGTGCTGTGTCTTTTGTGGCTACCTGGTCCATTTGCTATTTTTTCCAGGATGGAGGGAAAAAGGTGCACTGAGATTGCAGGAGTAGCTGTGGAAGCACATGGATTTCCATGTGGATTGTAACACTGAGGGCCATGCCTCACAGAGAGAAAGAGGCTGATTTGAGCATCTTCTAGTCCTTGCATTAGACTCCCATTCTAAATGAAAGTGGCTAGTCTATGACTTTTTTTTAACTCCTCCAAGAAGAAAGTGAACGTGGTCAAATTGTACTAGTTTCTCTCCAGATAGCAGTATACCTATGGGAGTTTAATGTGGTTAAACATTAACCACATTTATGTGTAGATGTGGCACTTAGAGACATGGTTTCGTGGTGGACTTGGCAGTGCTGAGTTAACAACTGGACCTGATCTTAAAGGTCCTTTCCAGCCTAAAGGATTCTATGATTCTAAAAATGAATTCTCTGCAGATTCACGTCTTTGATAAATTTGGATGGATTTTCCCATACAGTCTGACATCCAAAAACCGCTGCTATGGCAGACTTAGGGAACATTTTGCTTCTTGAGAGCCTGTAAAGGCTTTCCAATACATTTAGTAGAAGAGAAGTTTAATGTGAACAATCTGTAAAGCAAATAACAATGTGGCCACAGGCTGTAAGAAATGGAGTGATGTATTTCATACTGCCAGGTTTCAGGTATTCCATGTTTTGTTACTCAGAGCAAAGATCAGACTCAGGTCTGTTGTTTGAAAATACAGATCTCTGGGAGCCATGTGAGTAGCGATTGCCAGACCTCTATTAATTAACGTAGGCTGCCTCTTGTCTTTGTGACAAGCTGCAGTCAGCATAATGTCAAAAACCATGCCTGCTGACTGCGCGTAGTGAAAACAGGGGGTGCAGCCTCCCCTTTCTTCTCAAATCATAACACTGCCTAAAAGTGAATCTAGCAGGGGTTGCTTTCATTTGTTTTCAAGCTTCTGAGTTTCCTATGCTCAAGCTTTTCTGAGTTGCAGATCAAAAGAGAGATATTACCAGTAAAAGCTTTGTAATCCCATGATTTCAAGAGCAGAAGCTTTAAGTAAATTGCAAAATTTTCTTGTGAAAATGGTAGTTCTGTAGCTGCCTGCATTCTAAACAAGTCTGCCCAAAGGATTTCATTTAGATAAGCTATCATTCCTTATTATCTATCTAGTACTGACAGTGGCTGTAAACTCCCTAGAAATGGTGGCATTTCCATTTATTTCCATGTTCAGCTCACAGAACATACTCATGACATGAAAATACCTTAGAAATGCAAGGTAATTACCATCATTATGTAGCTCCTTAGCATCCAGAAGCAGAATTAATAGTTTGAGTGGTGCCTATAAGAAAAACAGAATACATTTCAGTAAGCCTGTCATTTTTTATCTCTTAAGTAACCTTAAATAAAACTGAACTGGCTTAGTCAGTGTGGGGAAAAAAAAAGAAAAAGAAAAAAGCAAGTTCTTATAATCTTCACTGTGATGATAATACATGTATTACTTCATTTAAATAAAATCTCTTAACAGCACCTGGGGTTTTACAGAGAAACCCTGCACTGGGGATTTGTATGCAGCACACTCGCATATGAAATGTCAGAATTGCATGGACAAGGACAGCAGTGAAATTTAAAAGGTGATGGATAAGACAGATGGCTGAGCAGAAGTGGTCTGCATTGCCATGGAGAAAAGCCTGGTGCCATCCTCAGCAATCAGTGCTTGAGCTTGCAAGAGTCTGGCTGCTATTGAAGCATCTGAGCCAACTCTGGGTGTTGCAATATGCCAGTTTTCCGAGAAACAGATTGATGTACAGTGTGTACTACTTTTTATTTTCTTGAGGGAGGAGGGGAGAACTCTCTGTGGATTTGGGGCTGTCATTTGGCTTTAAATTTCATCTTATCAGTGCAATTATTGACACCTAGGAAGATTTCTTTGAAATAGAGATGATAGACATAACCTCCTTGGAAATTACTTCCCCTTCCCCCCTCAGGAGATCAGAAAATCACTATTTATACAGAATCTACTTATTTCTACTCACTGTTCTGTATTTAATCTGTGTGAAAGGTCCCATGGTCCTTCCTTGAGACTGATAGCAGTGTTGACCTCTGGTTTGCAAGAATTTTTTTTGTAGTCTTGCCTTTTTGAGGGGACTTCCCTCCCGAGAGGTCCGTGCAAGAGTCAGATAGAGCTGATGCCCATGCTGTGAGGAGGTTCCCCTGGGGTCAGGCTCGAGGCTGCATCTGATTATAACAGGATGGGGAGGGAAGCAGTCCTGAAGCCCAGACTTCAGAGTTTGGAGTAATTGCTGAGCAATGCAGGGAACCAGGATTGAAGGCAAGTGAAAGCTTTCTGCCTTTCTAATCCTCTGGAAATATAAAGATTTACCAGAGAGAGTTTAAACAGTGACTCAGTATCTGCAAACAGTGGGTGCCAAAATAAAGACAGTTAAGTCAAACTAGTCTAATTTCTGACCATTGTCTTTTCTAAACCACTCAAAGATTGCGAATGTTTCCACTTAATGTAAGAGAATCCAGCTAGGTGTGAAACTGCATTACTGGCATTTGAGTGACAGTGGCAGCACATGAAATGTGAGCAATATGTTTTTAAGTGGCAAACCAAAAGGATGGCAAAAGCACAGATGAGAATGTGGTTGGCCCAATGAGGCAACATTGTCGTTTTGGGAAAATGCTGAACTCTTGAGAGGAGACTAGGCTGAGTTTGTGGAGCAAACTCTCAGTAAAGGCTAAACCCTTGACAAGATAATCAAAACATAGCCTGAGAGGAAAGTCCCCAGATGTGGTAAAGCTCACAGCTAGTGGGCAGTTCTCGGAGACCTTACTGCTGGTAGCAGACTCAAGGCAGAAAGTGGTGTGAGTCTCTGACAGACTATGTGAAAAACAGGAGCTGCACAGACTGGGCAATAGTGTGCATTTGGGGACCAGTACTTCCATGGCTTGTGGTCTCTTGGAAGGGACAGCAAGCTCCAGGAGGAGATAGCAGTGCCACAATCTGTGGAGCAAATGCCAGCAGATGGAATGTGGATTCGTTTTCAGTTGGGTGGGAACATGCAGGCTAGTATGGTTTCACAATCAGAGACCTTACAATACTGGATAAGCAGCTATATGTGGGAAAAGTCAAATGGTGTAGTGGTAGGAAAAGCCCTTCTGAGAGTCTGATGCAGTCAGTATCAGTTCTGATGGCAGATAGGAGAGAAAAAGGTCATATGCTACAGAGATGGGGGTGGAAATGACATAAACAGCAGTTCAGCAGTACTCCCTTATATTGCTTGGGAGACCATTATAGCTGAGGTCACTTCAGTTTAATTTCTGGATTGCAGGAATCTCTCCTCAACTCTGAATTTTAGCCCTTCTCCAGGGGTCAGATTGTGCAAAGAGAAGACACTGGGCTGAAGGACGTATTTCTTCACTTGCATTGACAGAGGAGATAAGACTTTGCCTAAGAGCAGCCCTCAGTCTTGGAGACCTTTATTTCAAAAAGAGATGAGGAGGACGGTGTCTTCTTTCCTTTTCAGCTGGGAGAAGGTGATGTCTCCTTTGGAGGAGAGGAGGGTGCTGGCCCAGAGAGCCCTTCAAGGCCCAAATCTGGCCATCATCTGCCATTCTCCAATTGGGACCTCTAGAAAACACGCAGCTTCAATAGGGAAGTTAATGCTCCAGAAGAGAGTGTGGAAAAGAGAGCCGAGAGAAAAATTAATTCAAAAGGAACACAATCATGCAATAGTGAAACTTCAATGTCATTTAATTTCTGTGTAAACAGAGCATGGTTTTGTTCTCATGGTTAGCACGGGATGGATTCAGGAAGCCGAATTAATTCTTGGCATTGTTTCTGATTCACTTAGTGACCTTCAGGAAACGACTTAATTGTGGGGTCTGACGAACACTGAGCACACACTGAGGAGCATTTCTTTCCTCTAAAGCAATGGGGGGTTTCTGGAGCAGAACAAGAGCCCACCACCTCAGAGGATCAGGATGTTCTCCTTGAAAAAATATTGACCCCTTATCTTTGTAGCTGGCATAAAAAATGAGTTCAAGAATCCCAGGTGCTAGTATCCTTATCATCCACAAAGCAAAGAGGATGGTTTGCTGGGGATCTGTGAGGAAGCCAGCTATAAAGGGCTGTAATTGAATTAAAGGATGTACTGGCTTTGTTGAAAGAAAGGGGAACAGAACCACTCAGGCATACGGGCTCACATTGTGAAACAAATTACAGGCTGACACATCCGCTAATAATCTGTGCTTCGGTGCAATAGACAGGAATAACTCAAAACCTCTGTGGCTGGCAAAGGGGAACCAAGAGTAATGGGGGAAGCTTGTTTCCACTGAATCCCATCCCACACCCACTGACGAGGTCATCTGATCAGCAGCTAAGCTGGGTGGAGGGGAACATGCCAGTGAGAGTGCTGTGCTGCTGAGGCAGGTCCCCAAGGGGGGCCACCTCTTTACTAGACGTCTGAGTGCAGGGGCTGAGGGTTTTCTGGCTGGAGGTGAGGCAGATGCTGACAGCATGGGCAGGACAGAATTAAGATACTTGCCTGTGGCTAGAAAATTGTGTGTGAAATCCAGCACATGCTGAATATTGCCTGGGCAGAAGTGTTTTCTCTCCAGAAACAGTTTCTCCAAATAGTTTCATTCCACTGAAAATGGAGAAGGCTCCTTCTGTTTAGGATGGTTACTTCAGCCCCTACTGTGCTGCAGGGGCATGCAGTTCCCACCAGCATTGCCTTGGCATGGTCCCATGAGCCTCCACACTGGTGCTCCCAGTATGAGGTGTCCAGGGCACAGTGTTGGCCATCCTGCAAAATGTGAGAGGTTCCCATAGTGGAAGGTTAAAATCTGCTCCTAAGGACATCATGGGACATTTCCCATATTTCCACTGCAACTGGCTGCTTTTTTATAGTGGTTCTATTTTGCACCCCAGGAGGCCACCTGCCATATGTGCCCAGAGAAATCCCTCTGCACAGTATTGGGACCATATTACACACACTGGGAGGCCTGTCTGGCACAGCTGGGCTGCATTGCAGCCTTGGGAGGTATGCAGCCTTGGTAATGTGTGTTTTTTCAGGCCAGAACAGTAGATATCCTCAATCAAGCAGATTTCCCTGGCTTGCCTGTGCCAAGTCTCTAAAATCCATTGTGTTCCTTCTCTGACCCTGTGCTTTTGCTTTCCCCAGGTACCCTGTCCTTAGATATAGACAAGCTTTAAACAGCCAACAGCAAACACAAATATCAAGCACACAAGTCTGTTCAGCTGTGTGCAGATCATGTGTTCAGAAGATTAGCTACATAAACATTGATAGAACAAATGGATTTATTTCATGATGTTTAGTCATGAAACAATATTTATGTTAAAACCCCAGTTACATTTTTAAGATGTGGCACTAATTTCACACATACGCCTACATACACACACACACTTTGGTAGAAATTCTGTGTTCATGTTAAGGTATAAGAAATGACTTGCTGATTAAAACTAGAAGACACATTCAAGCTGAAAAAGAAGTGTGCCTTATCTGCACTCTGTGATATTTCTGCTTCTATTTGGTTGGTGTCTCTCTTCTTTTTTCTCCCTACTGCTCTTCTATGCACTACCTTTACCCTCTGATTTACTTAGTGTATTTCCCTGAGATTTTTACATTATCCCATCTTCATAGTGTGCTGGTGCTAACATGTTTTGAGTGATACCACCATAGACTTCCTAAATGGTTTAATTTTACTGGTTGTTTAACCAAAGACATTTTGAAGGGTTCATTTGCCTTTTTTTGCTATTGAGCTGTGATGTTCCAGGAGCTTTAAAAAGAGCTGTCTCTTATAACTGTGCTAGGAACTGCTGTTATTGAAATAAATTGACTTAGGCTGATGCAAATAACAGCAAAATTTGGCCCCATCTGTTCTACATAATATAGTTTCTATATTAGGAAAAACAGTCAGTAAGAAATGACAGCCAGTATTTTATTTTTGTGGGAATTTGCTGAAACTTACAATGCAGACTAACATGCTAAATGTGTTGGTTACATCTAACATGATATTGGAGACTTTTTTTGTTATTTTTTTTTTATAAGAATGTATCTGAAGTATTAAAATAGGCATTAGTTTCACATATTGGCAGAAAAGAGACTGAGAACAAGTGGTGTTCAACACTGGGGTTTTTGGGGAGGATAATTAAAGGTGAGCAAAAAAGAGACAACAGATGCAGTGCTTAAGCACTGAAGAACATCTCACTGTCTTAAAGAAAAGAAGAGCAATGTATTTTTACTGGAGCAGTGCTAGAATTGCCATGGGTAAGTTTGCTAAAAGACTTTGGGACTGAAATGTCCAACTATGTGAAATTGCCCTAGGAATCAAGAAGCACGTTAGTGTATCGCACTACAGCAGTGGAAAAGCAAGTGCTTTTACAGGCAGTGTTTCAAACAATGTTGCCTGAGAAGTAGGATCTCTCCTAAATATTACAGACCACCTGTAGTTTAAAAGAGTCTACAGACAGTATTAAGATGTCTTGCTGCGAGTGGTGGAATGAAAGTGTTTTCTCCTGTGGTTGTTCTTGCACAAATGTGTGCCTGCTTGTGCAATTGCATCCCTCCCTCACGGCACAGTCTCACAGGTTGCATGAGATCAGGTGCAAGTGAATAAAACAAAGTCAAGCACTCTGACCAGAATTTCCAAGTCTACATGTATGTGTTGGGTATGAGCAGCCTGATTTTTCAGAAGATCCTTCATATTTTCAACTCCCTTGAAGTAAATGATACTGCTGCAGTTTTCTTTGGCAGCAGAGGAATGAGCTCAGCTTTTGTGGACAGGCACCTCATAGTGACTGAGGTGCCTGGTTACCATGGGCCTCTCCAGTCTTACTGTTTACCAAATGCCATGGAAAAGACAACAACCTGTACATCAAAGTCAGGAGGGGGTTTTTTTTCTTAATTAAGTAGTTAGATTACCACTCATCACTAAATACCCTCAGGTAGAAGAAGAGCTCTATTAACTATAAAAAGGAAATTGGACTTTAAATTATTTGCTTTGCAAGGGATATATTCCTTAGCCTTTTGATGAACAGAGCAAATTCAGGACCACTGCATTTGTATTCCAGATAATTCTACTACAATGAAAGGCTCAGTTTTGTAATATCAACATATGACTATTTAGACCTCTCCTCAAAGAAAAGAACATCTCAAAAATGGTCATCTTTCTGGAAATTATACTTTTTGAAGTGTCAAAGCTGTAAGTGAAATGATTTATAAATAATTTCCGCTTATAATACAAGAATGTGTTAAACTTCACATATTCTGAAGGATATTTTTATATAAGAAGTACATGGTGTATCCTAATAAATCCACCACATCCCAGCACCTCTGCAGTTTACCTTTTATAATATTGTTGGAATACATTTATTTCAATGCAAAATTAAAATGGAAAGACCGTCTTATTTCCAGACATTATGTTGTGATATCCACTGGTCCATTTAAATTACAACAATCTGAATTGGAATAGATTAGTTAAGTCCCTGTGCACTTAGGAACTCAATTGTTGAAAATGTGTAAAATCTAGCAGCTTGTAAAGTATGAAAAGGGTGGCAGAAAAGTTCTGGGCTATATGTCATTGGAGAATAATTTTATTATTTTAAATATTTGGTTTTAAAACAGTCTTTGACAAATGCCCATGTGGAGCAGGAAGACCATTCTGACCTTAATCTTGGAAACGCTTCCACACTCCTACTTAATTTACCAGCACGAACAAGGGAGCACTATACAAGGAGACTGAAGCCAGGACCTTTATATATTACAGAAAGAGAACGGAGGATATTTTAAAAAAATTGGGTTTTGATTAGAGGACTGGGAGCTGGCATAGTAAGGTTGTTTAAAAAAATACTGATGCTATGTTGGTGCTGAGATATGAAGAGAGAGAAACTGAGGCTCTGAAAATAGAAAGGTACAGAACTCGGGTGGTGTCACAGTTGAGGTGCTGTTGTTTGTTGACTGACTGAGCCAGAGCTCCTGTGAGTGCTGAGATAATTTTTGTTAGACCACCCATGAGGTCCCTCATGCAAGGAACATTTATTTGCCAACACTCAGGATATCTGCAGAATATATGCCTTATTTTGTTCCTCCATCTTTGTACAGAAAGTAATCATTAAAAACCTTTCTGATATAATTAGTACTCTATCACATTTTCCAGGAGCTCTCATTGCTCTTAAGCACCCCAGGTAATCACTGTGCTGGAGACGTGCCATGTCCATGAGCTCACCTTGAAATCACATTACTAATAGCAGGACTGATGCTCACTTGAGGCAGTCTGTAGAAAACTGACTGATTGCTCCAGAAGGTACCGATAAAAGAAAACCCCCAAGCATCGTCCTGCCTTCCTGCAGGAACCAGCGTATCAGTTACGCAAAGATGTGTTGCTGCTGACCATGTGTGAGAAGGAAACACATAGGAACTGCAGTGACAGTGTAGGATGCAGGAGAGCCTGGAGACACAAAGAATACAGATAGGACAGGAAAACAGTCAACATTACAGCTGCGTGCCTTGCTCTGACTAAGCCCTCTCAGCTGTGCTGTGTAATATGTGCAATCTTAATTTGCTACCACCTCTTACCTCCCTGGATTATCTTAAAGGAAAGTTTCGGCTTCTCAGCCTGGCAGAAAGGAAATACAGCCCTTTCTCTGGGAACCATTGCATGTAGGGAAGTGTCTGAGTACCAGCGTGTCAAATTCCTAGAGCTGGTTGTGCAGGGCAGTGTCGCAAGTGCTGGGCAATGTCACAAGTGGAGCAGAGGGTGGTCACTAATTCCTGAAGCTAAAGGCCCGAGTATCTGGATACTTAAGAGCAGAGAGAAGAATGTTTGGCCAAATGCAATGGAACAAGTCTCTACATCTGTAAACAATCCTGTATGGTCTTCAGTGAGCTGAGAAGCATCAGGTACTTGGTTCCTTGGGCTGTTTCCTGACTGTCTCTACATGGGGGGAGCCAGAGAAGCCACTTTGCTTGTCCTGGAAAGAGGGAAGGCGGAAAAACTCTTGTGGAAAACTTCAAATACCTCTAGGTTCAAGTGCATTTGGAGTCAGAAGGCTGTTAGAAACCTGCAACCGTGTGATAGTGATGCCTCCAGCTGATCTGCCAAAAGCATGGATCTTTCAGTGCCCAACTTAACAGGTCGTGTCTTAACTGAATCTGTAGAAACTTAAGACACTTTGCTTTCTGTTCCATAAATGTATGGTGCCTACTTTATCAAGCAAAATATTAGCCACAAACTAATGGGTGTGATTTACCTCATTTGGGAACCAGACACACTTGGGGATATATGTTGTGTTACATATACATCCCTCAAGGCCTATTGAAATTGATTTCACTGTTTAGATATTGAATAGATCCAAGCAAATGATGAGGGCATATTTTCCACTGAATTAATAAAACAAACAGCCTTTGGCAACTGGATCACTGAATAAGATGCATTAATTGGAAACCCACCATTAACCATGTTTGTTAGTATGCTGTCTGCACAGCATCAGAGAATCAAAGATAACTTCTGGGAAACCCTCTAAATTCTGGCTGTAAAATGAGTGTGAATTAAGCAGGCCAAAATTGTGGACGATACCATACAGGCCACCTGCCAACAAACTTTGCAGGTCACCCAGCAAACCAAATCTGGACATGTCCTGGCAGACAGAAAGAAGAGTGGAGCTGATGCCAATTTTCCTCAGTATTTATCCACACTATTATAGCACCATAGCAAGAAAAGAAGAAGAAGAAAAAAAAAAAAGAAACAGATGAGTGACAGGGTTTTTTACATCTTTCTTCCCCTGAAATATATGCCAGGGAAGTGTCAGCAGAGACATCTGGGAACTTCTGAAGGGCAAACTGTGCAAGAAGTTTAGCCACAATCCATGAAAGCTAGATAAATCCTGGTCTGAGTGATACCAAAACCGCAGCAAATGAAGCTGTATTTGGACCAACAGGCTCCAGTGAGCTAGACTTTTTATTTCAGGCTTGAGTGACCTAAAAAAATCAAAGCACTGAGAGGGAGAGAGAGGAAAGCACTTTCATAAAATCATAGAATCATTTAGGTTGATGCTGTTACCTTGGCATAAAAATGCCTTTGGAGTGGCTGGGAGGTCCTGCACAGCCAGACAACAGCCGGCACTGTTGGTAAGAGTGAAAACAGCCTTCTGTGACCTGACGTGTTTTATTCCTGGTGAGGGGATGAAAGCACTTGTGATTCACTATGACATTTCTGTCAGTCTTCAAAATGCACTTGACATTCCCGCAGAGAACATCATGTTTGTGCCTTGCAGGGGGATGGGAGGGTCCATCGCCTTCTCTGTGCTGCTGCTGCGACAGAGCTGCAGCAGAGCTGCAGCAGATTCACATTCTTTGAGGGTCCCTGGTGAGGCGGCACAGGGGACAAATTCTGCTGCCGCTGTTCCTCAGTGTCAGGTCCCCTTCACTCAAAGAGAGAAGGGATGGGATGCAACCTTCCTTGTAATAGAAATTCAGTATACTTGATAACCTTTTGCAGCTTTTTCTAATCTCAGTGAGAAAGGCTCATTACAGGGGTTATTTTTTGCCAAAAGTGCATTCACAGAGGCCAGACCTGCCCAGCATCAGCACTCCAGCAGTCACTATGGGAAACAGCACAACTGGTGAAAAGTGAGCAAACCGCTTACGCTCCTTTGGATTCCAGTAATCCCTTCTCCAGCGTTGTTGAAACCCCAGATAGACACTGTTTTTCCTAGACAGACGGGGTCAGATCCTCAGCTCCTCTCAGCTGGCACCGCTTCGCCAACCGCAGTGTTCTGGACGCAGCCGGGTAATTTGCTCTCACCAAGGATTTGACCTGCCGGTTTCTTCTTGACAGCATCCCTTAAAAGATACATGATGTTCTGCGGGGCCAGGCTAATCTGCTTGTGGAGGAGCACCCATTGTTCAGCCTGCCGCCCGCATCACCCCCTCTCGCCAGAAAAGAAGGCCAGGCTGGATGCTGGTGACAGCCCTCTTCAGACGTGGGTCTTGCCGAGACTGTGAGAAGCCTCATGCTGCAGAAAGCCTCCAGGAAGAAGGGAAGCAGCCGTGGCTATGAATCACCCTAGAAACAAATGATTCGCTATGGGTAGATTTGTGGAAATGGCATGGTACTGTAAAGTGTGACTAAGACTATTATCCCAGAGCAATGGAAAGTTTCACAGCATCCCCACCCCCTCTTTCCATGCCATCTTGGAAGTATGTTAATTATTGCTCAGGGTGTGAATGCTCCATGTCTATAATAAGTCACTCTAAACAAGCGAGTCCACTGCCCTTTTCATGCAAAACAATGCCAGACTGTGTCGAAAAGGCTGTTGAAAACATCTGACAAAACATCATTTTAGTGGTCAAAAAGCTGGGATTCAGCAAAAACTGATGGAATTGAGAGTGGCTGATTATTTAATTAAAGGTGTTTCCCTGTTGTGATTGCTGCAGCAGGGATCAATATGAGGAAGATGGGCAGTCCTGCAGAGCTCAGGTTCTCCTAGCAAAGGAGATATTTGAACTCTACAGTTCTAAAAATCCTCACCACATCAACTGTGGAAAATGATTTCTTGACTCCGTCTCAAAAAAATAACAATATTGGCACACACTTTGTCCCTGTCACCAACCATGAGCTGTGTGGGGGCTCTGGCCCTGGGAGTTAACATAAAACTTAAAGTAAACCATTTAGGGCAGACTGACAGGCAATGTTGCTGATGAAAGTTCCTTGTGATGATTCAGTGGTGCTCAGCAGCATTCCCAGATTCTCCTATGTCCCCTCATATTTCACAAAGGAAAAAAATTCTCTCTGCAAAGTTGAACTATATAATTAGGAACATGATGGGAGTTCACTCTCCTCTGAACTGTGTTTCTGACTGATGCCATGAGCTTCCCAAACTTTACTTATCATTGGATCAGCTTGCTGTTCTAAAGACTGAAAAAGTCTGACATAAGCAAATGAGTCCAGAACTGAACTGCTTCTGATCATGCTGGTTTTCCTCTTCCCATTTTATGGTTCTGAATTTTCAAGGCCACCTTTGAATTAATCTTTTCATTTGTTTTAAGGCCTGCCTGAATTTTCCTAATGGGATGAAAATTTATATAGAGAAGGATGATAACTTCAGAGGGAAAGGTAAAGCATCATGCTATTGTGCAGGAAGCACAGAGGTATGTGTAGTTTTCTTCACAAAGACTAGACACCTTTTTATATCAACAACCTTGAAGCAAGAGCATTACCATAGGAAGAGCTTCACCAATAACTCCTTAAATGCCTTTTAGCAGACTGTATATACGATATGAACTAAAGCAACTTTACAATTCTACTTAGCTATTCCAAAAGAGAATTCAGGCTGGGACTAACAATTATACTAATGCACTGTGTTGGTTAATTGAATGAATTTATGACATAAGATAAATGTCAGAGTTCAAAGCCAAGTGTGTGTGTGAGAGAGAGAGAAAGTATGCAGGTAAGATTGTTGTCAGCTGGAGTACTAAATATAAGCCTTTGTGATTTTACATCTGGGAAAATATCCAGAAATCCTTTCTAAGCAATAAATTATATGCTTGTGGGACAGCAATGATATACAAGCAAAGCAGTACCTGTAATGAGCCTGCAACCATCACTGAGACCTGGGAACATTAATGCACATTAATCTGGGAGGGGAGAGTAAGAATGTGCCAATGATGCTAGAAAGTCTTGTAACATACCCACCTTGTCTTCTACCTGAACAAGGTACAGAGTATTATTGAGAACACTTATTTTTTTTCCCCATCGACTTCCTGGAAAGTATTTGCTTGTCAAAAGTATTTCACAGGGTCATGGTACAATAATTTTCACTCGTCATTACTGCTTCTGTCAGCTTGGTGACAACAACTATACTGTGAACTTGAAAGTGCATTTAAAAAAATAATTATGGAAGTATGTCTTGATCAATGTTGACTCATCAGTTGCTTAGTATATGCAAAAAATATTATCATCCTTAATTGTCTCTGTGATACTGTGCTCTGAGACTAATATCCCTCAAAGGAAGCCCTTGGGAGAAAATGCTACTCTCAGCATTTATGAGACTAATGCGGCTTGGACTGAATTGATCAAACTCACATTCCACAGAGTAGCTTGAAGTGCCCATTTAGCATTATTCCCAGTTGGAAGCTTTCTCTGTCTGGTTTATAGGTTAGTAAATTTTTTCTTGTTTTGGTTTATCCTGCATTTTAGCCTATATTAATATTTAAATTGTCTTGGAACAAACAACTTCCCTTTGATGGCAACAAAGAAGTTTTGATGAAACAAAAGCAAGGTACTTATTCTTCCATCTTCTACTTGCTACATACTCATTACATCTCCTAAAGAGAAACTGACTGTACAGGCTGGTGCAAAGTGCCCCATGAAACAATGGTGTTGTACCATTTGGTGAAGAAGTCTTTCATCCAAGGGCTTTGATGCAGCTAAGCACTTCAGTAGGTACCTAACTTTCAGCACCAAGAGTAATCTCCAGGTCCTTTAGTGCTCTATGCCTGTGCTGCACTTACAGCTCCCATCATGGCTGGGTGGATCAGAAAAGCACATAACCTCACTCATGGTCAACAAGGCATGTCTGGCAAAGCCGCCTCTCCTAGGCCCCTCTTTGCCAAGCTCCTTCAGAGAGGTCTCCGTGCTTCCAGTGCATGAAGAGCTCAGTTTACGAGCCTTTGGCACGTGAACTTCATGATTTGGATTGCTTGGACAAACGTGGCAATTGATGCAGGTTCATGTGATAGATGTGCGTCCATGAGGTGAATCAGCTGGCTTGTTCCTCTACGTGCTTTTTGCATGCTCTAGGAGTGGCACAAGGAATACACCTGGTAATAAAGCCCTGCTGGTGCAAAGCAGAGGGCTGGTTTTGGCAAGAGTTCCTCCCTGAAAGGCTTCTCTGACAGTAAGGCATCTCAGATAGCCCAGAGAGAAACAAGAGCACCAATCCTGCACTCCAAAAATGTGAGGTCCTGGCACCTCCATGGAACCTGGGGTGCAAGCAGATGGGAACTCTACTTGAAGGATTCCATGGGAAGGAGAGCAGGGACTGTGATGTCAAAACATGGAACAGAAGCTATGCTAGCCACTTCTAGGGTCAGTGCATAAACCTTTCCACAGAATGTATTGTTTTCACTCCTACACTAGATGAGTCCATTAGATGCTGCACCAACCACCAGAGGGTATATAACTTAAAGGGCTCTAATGCATATTCCGTGTGTAGGATGCTGTTTTATATAGACTATAGACAGGAAAATAACTTTCAATATGAAAGTGTTTTGCTAGAAGCTCAGGCATTTGTAGTTAGCTTTCAGTTCACAAATTTCTTCTTATTGAGGGCAGGAGAGTTTTCTTTAGGGTAATCAACAACTTAGGCCAGAAGGAACTAGTCTGGTCTTGCACATAACACAGACCAAAGAATGCCCTCTTAATTCCTGTGCAAAATTCTTTAGCAGTGTTTGGTGCTAGGAAAACAACCAATTAAAATGTTAAGCTTTCCAATTGTGGAAAATCCACTGCAGCCCTCATTAATGTTTACTTACCTTCGCTGATAAGCAAAAATGCCTCAGCTAATTCATAGTCTGAACTCATCTGGTTTCAACCTGCATCCATGGAGTCTTATTATACCTTTCTGTTCCAGAAGTGCCCTTATATATGAAACTGCAACATTAGCTAGAGAGAAAAAAGCACAGGGGTGATATTCCATGGAAAATTAAGGTTCAGGCAGATAATGATGATGCTCCTTCAGTGAGTACATGTAGCAATGCATGTCACCTTGCAAAACATAGCCTGGAGCTGCATTTTTGGGGTAATATATGTCAATCTCCTGGGACAAGAATTACATTTTCTACCCAGTGTCTAACGTCAATTACAGTCACTGTCTTTTAAGATGTTGAAACTACAAAAAGGGTCAACATATGAAATATTCATGCTGACATTTCCTTACAGTACATCCTTTCCTGGCTCAGCCATTTCCTTAGCAATAGCTCTGTATCATACTGTGCTCCCCTGATGCCACTCTTCCTCAAGCCCTGTCAATTCACCCACCCTTGAGACTCCTTGGGTACCTTTCCAGGAGAAAATCTATGACTTTTCTTACGCTACTGCTGTGCCTGGATTGCTCTCAGCCCGCACAGTCACCATGTTTCAAAACCCATGTGATTCTCAGTCGGCCTCTGCCAGCCAGCACTGTCCTGACCCTCATTCTTGATACAGTTCCATACTGCGTTGCATCACATGATCAAAGAAATTCTAGCAATAACCAGTTTATAGAACATACTGTGCACCCAAGCAGAGTGAAAAACAAAGATCCTTATAGTTCACAGTAAGAGAAATTGCCAAAAAGCTTAGGTTAATTTCACGTGCAAATGTTTACATTTTGAGAGCTCTAAAGCATTTCCTTGTATGAACGCTTTCTTTCAACAAAGGTGCACAGGAAATTCATTTATGTAAATCTTTCCCTGTAAATCTTTCCTTTTTAATAAATTGGCCTTTTCCAAAAAATACAACACAGCACAACAAAAATAATTGACAAAGTATCTTCCAATCTGATTATGCCTAATTATGATTAGCAAACTCATGCTGCAGGGTTTTTAATTTTTCCTTTGTCTGCTAACCACCATGTGTGCATCTGGTGACAGATAAATAACATCACGCTGATTGAGATGTGATTGCTAGTTCACATGGCGGTTCCTCATTTTAATGTACTTCATTTCCTAATGTAACCGTGGGTATCTTACAGTGCTGTATGTCACCCTAGTATTTTGAGCTCTTGCTTTAAAAATCACAATATAAGGTGTGTTTTCTGAATGTCTGTCACTTCTCCCCTTTGAGGTCGAAACTTTGCGGAGGAGGGTGGCAGTGATAGTTGTTGTCTGCAACACACATTTCCTCTTTTCTCCCACTGGTTTTGTAGTAGAAGGAAATTTTCACTGCAGAGTTATCCCAAATTCTTCTGAAGGTATAGCAGTCATCTTTTTAGTTTTATTCACTCAAGCCTGGGATTTGTAGGGGTTGTAAATCAGGGCTTGTTTATCTGGGGAGGGTTATGGAGTTAGAGGGTTATGGCTTGAAGTTGCTCCATCTCTTTGATGGTCATTCTGGACTAGCTCTTACATGAATGCTTGTGAGGTGATATCCTGACAGCAAGAAGGGCTGATTGATGCAGTTGGAAAAGCAGTAATCAGGCAGCCTGCTCAAACACATAGGTTTGCTGTGGGCAAGAGAACAAATTCCACGTTAATCCAAAGGTGTGGATGTGATGATTGGGGTGACTGGGAAAGTGGATGCATGCCACAGTGCTAAGAAACCCGGCCTCCAGTCTCCACTTGGGCATTAAACTGATGGGTGCCTGTGAGCAAGAGTCTTGCTGCATCACACCTTTGCTCCATTGCATCCTCCCTTTAGCCCCTAAGATATACTGAGGTCACCACCTGTTTGGGGAAGGCACTGTTTTACATTCTGTATTGCTAGGAAGATGGTGCCCTGGTTGTCATAGGGTCTTTGAGGTTTTGCTGAAATAAGGATAATTAAAAACAAAACAAGAGCCTCAAGCACACTGAAGCGATACAGCAAGTTTGTTCAGAACAATTTCCCTCACAGAGGGATACAGGTATCGTTTGTATTTCCCCCAGGTGAAGCACTGAGCACTTGCATCCACTGTACAGAAAAACAAACTGACCCAAATTCTGTAACATTCCTTTCATTCGAGCATCCCTGGTTGGCAGCAGAGCCATGTGCCAGCACTGAAGAAAGCAGCATCAGCAGTCCGCTCTCCAGTCTGAGGAGCAGTCCCAGACCTGTAGCTTGCTCCCTTCCCGGCACTCTGGGACCCTTGACAGGAAAGCTGATGTGCACCAGGGGCCAGACCCTCTGGCCAGCAGGCACTGCTGCTCTGCCCTCTGCTCGGAGCTCTGCTACAACTCAGGCACTTGCCACTGCTCTGATCAAGGTTCTGTGAGTGTCATATTCCAGTTTTCCTCCTAAACTGCTAAGCCTCCGTCAAAGTTAGACATGAACTTCGGACCTGAAGACATCCTTGTCCAGCTTACCTGTTTTAGTTTGCACTAGCAACACCCGAATGAGTCACCTGAGCCTCCTGTGTTTGCTCTCGAACACATCTGTGCAGGAGCAAAGCCACATCGCTATGTATATCAGGTATTTTGTATACAAAAGGTACACTGGGAGACACAGCCAAATGCCCTGTCACCGACACGGCAAGGGGAAGCCAAGCAGCCTGCGTGAGTCATCCTCTGTCAGGACACAGATTCGCTTTCCCCCTCCTAGGTACTCACTGGAGTAAAAAGGGAAAGCTGCAGCCTGTGCTGCCAGCTTAGCCCTCTGGTAAAACCTCTGAGCTGGTGGCACTTGGGTGGCTTTAGAGGCAGTGTGGGGTTCTTTCCATCAGCGAGGAGGCTCCCTCCTCCCCAGGGGAAGAAACGTGTTAATTAAGCTGGCAAAGCTGTGCAAGCTGGGCTGTCAGGCTCTGACAAACTGTGTCTTCTGATCCTCCCACCAAAGGGATTGTCTCAGCACTGTCGGGCCTCAGTCAGTCACCGATGCACAACGTGCTCCTTTGCGCTCAGGACGGGCTCAGCTCCAGAGTTTGGCTTGTTCAGTAAACAGGTTTCTAATATTCCTGCCTGAATTTGTCTCAGGAATACAAACAAGTGAGGAGCTGCTGCAAAGTTTGCAAGTTCCCTTGTAATTTCTGGGTTTGTTTCTGTATCAGCTCAGGTTTTTAACAAGCAGCAACTCTCAAAAATTTTCAAATCTCAAGATCAGAAAACAGAAACTGAAAACCAGAGAAACTAATTCTAGTGAATAACCCTGAATGACCTTCCCAGATTACAATGTCCAAAAATTAACAGGTGTTTCTTTCAAAATCTTCTTTAGTCCTTTCTCTTTTGTTGCCATTGATGTGTAATCAACAGTTCTGTTGTACAAGCTTTTAACTTAACAACACTTTTGAAATTTCATCTTTGCTAACTCAGCACATCCAAGAGCTTCCTGGAAGTATTTAATGCTTGTAAATACAGTCTTAACACAGAAAATTAAAATACCATAAGGTGATCAGGCAGAGATTCAGCTGGCTCAGTGGCTTGTTTCTGACTGTTGGCAGGAACGCAAACCATACAGCAATGCTCCCCTGAAATACGTGCATAGGCACCAGCAATGTGCTGCACAGGGATTTCCTGCCCAACAGTGCCTTTGCAAAGACTAGCTCTTCATGGCTATTTTCTGCATTTATTCAATTCCTTGTGTATTAAGTGAACAAATGTTAGTGTCCCATTGTCATGTGACAGAGAATTTTGTCCTTTTTTTTGTGGCACACACCTGTGAAAGCAATTTTTTATTCAGCTATCAGTTTAAAGAAGACTCTTCCCTTATCGGTTTGTTAACACTGGCAGTAGGACCAGAAGGGACTGCACTACAGACCTGAATCTTTGAAAGGCAGCCATCTGACTCCAGTGCCACCTCCAAGCAGCATGTGACCAGGAGCTGGATAAAAGTTAAAAGTATGTGAGTATGGGGCTTTGGGTTCAGAAAGGCACTAGTGTATAAACATCTTCCAGCAACCAGATGTCAGAAGTTGTAAGGCAATAGCTGAAAGCCAGTCAAGAAGGAGAACTTGGGAGACTTCCGGATTGATTTTTAATGAAGATTGGGCACAGATAGGCACAAGGTGGGATCTTGGGACTCATTAGCCTGACAGGATGAAAAATTTGGCAACCTGCAGAAAAGGGTTCCTGCATACAATGACCTCATGATGGTGGAACTGAATTTGCATTCTTGAAACTGCTGAACTGTTGATTTACTGAAATGTTGAACTATCAGAGGCCACTGTACTTGAATAATACACTGCTCCTTGCAACATAGAGCTCCAGGCAGTGGTATTGCAGTTGGCCTTGCTAAATAAAAATGCATGGAGACATAACTGGCAATACAGAAATACCAGGAAGAAATACGGCAGAAAAGCTGGTGTGGTAAGTGTCTTTCTAGCCTGCAGATATAATAACAGAGGTAGGTATTTCCAGGGGGTGGAGAAACCAAGGAATAAAATGGCAGCAAAGTAAAGTGGCCTGGAAGCACTCACTGATGTGTTCGAAAGGACTGCCTTGCATCAAGGACAAGAAAGGTTTTGGTTATGGTGAAACAGGCAACACCCAGGATCCTGTATAGCTGTATGTGTTTGGGCTACTCTGGTTGGATGAGACAATCCCTGTATATTTGGATATTTTGGGGCAGAAAGACTGACTGGATGGAAAACTGGTAGTACTGGCTGAAAAGTTGTGAAACTGAGACACAGCTAATGTTAGATAAAGCCTGTGAGAGGAGAAGATATTTGAATGCCATGGATCAGGAGTGACTGAGAAAGAAGGGAGGAGATAAGGCAGCCAAATCCTCAACCTCCGTGATATGAAAGTGTACTTGTGAATCAGAGACATAGCACCAAAATAATGGATAACAACTCTAGGAAAGAGGTTTATTCTTAGAGGAACCAAATTCATTGTGTGGTGCTTCCTTGGACATTCAGAAGAAGACCCTCAAACAAGGATAAAGGCAGATGAAAGGGGCATGTGTGAAGGATCAGAATAAGTGCCCTGTTCAGGTTCCTATCATCTAGCTCCCTCAGCAAGAGGGAGGAATAACCCTTGAAGTATATGCATTTCCCTTTTCTCTTAGTTATTAAGAATTAGAGAATGGGGAAATGGGAAGAACCATGGTCCACGTGGGAAGAGAAGTGTGGGGCCTCCAGGTGCAGGGAAAACTGGGGGAGAGCACCAACAACGCCTGGAGGAGGTAGGTTCCTGCTTCTGGGAACTGCCCTGTATAGATGAATCAAAGACAAACACTAGCTAAGATCAGAGGTTGGCAAGGGAGCACCTGCGTGTGGTAAACAGTCATATGGTCAAGCACATCTGAGTCTAGCAAACTCCTGAGAGAAGAACTTGCTGGATACCTTACAGAGATCTGTTTAGACAGGGAACAAAATAATCAGGCCGAGACTGGCCTCCTTTAGGATACAGATAAAATCAAGACTTCTTGTTTCTTGGCGAAGCAGTTTTGGCTCTCCCAAAATGAGTTATCTCACACCTTCATTGCTGTCACAATCAGGTTCTGAAGCTCTACCTCCATTTCAGTTTCTCAGTTAGTCTCTCAAATGTTTTATGTAGAAGTTCAAAGATTCAACAATGCTACCAGCACACAGTTCACATCAAGCATAGTCTTGCTTGTTTCTATTGCACCTGATAACAATCTCATTCCAAAGTGTGGAAACACTACTTCTGACTAATCAGGTCACATGAGATAACTTGCATGCTTCATTCAATATACAATGACTACTGTTAAGCATTATCCCATATGGAGAATATATTCAACAAACTCATTCAATCCTTTTAATAGTGCCTATAAAAGTGTGTAATGGCCTCATATAGTTGATGCATTGTCATGACCATGGTGGTCTGAAGGAGAAAGATTCTATTCTTGCACACTACTAATTGCCACAATATACCATGGATGTTGCCGTAAGTCATAAATTCCTGAACCTACCTCACTGACATTTGGGCTTCTGTATGTTGCACTATAAAAAACTGAATGGAACCATATTTATTTGGGGAAAGAGGCACACTAAATGAATCACATTTTATTTTTCTTATACAAAAAGATTTGCAGAAAATACTGCATAACACTGCAATGCTGTCTTGATACTGTCACCGACACTTGCATAATATATTTTTTCAGATATACAGGAGTCTGTTTAGCAGGGTTTCAACATCTCTGGACAAGCACTGCAAGGATGAATCAAAAGGGCTGAGTCTTTCCAAAGTTCCTAGGTGACCTCCAATATGCTCTGATTCTGTTATTGCTTTGCTTCTTTGGTGCCCAAAAAAAGGACACAATTCTTTTAAAACTTTCTGCCATTTATGTTGTTTGTTCTTGCAATTCCAAATTGATATAGTAAATATTTTCCTTCATTTCTGCATAGAAAGAAAAAAATTGTTTAATACCTTCTTTGTACTCAAAAAGGCAATTAATTGCACTCTGCCAGACATGCACACCAATTGGGTGGAAAGAGAAATGTACAGTCAGAAATAAGTGACATAAAAAGTAACAGCTTTATCTTTGTGGAGGTGCATACAATAACCACTCATGGTTTTAAAACTCACCACTACATACATGACTCTTCAAACCAGCTTACACTGAATATCTTTGTTTTGCTTGTTCAGTGAGTGGACTTGTGATTCTGGCATGTTGAAAACTATTGATCCACTGCGAATGCAATTTATTCCTGATAAGACACCATGAAGCTGGACATGTAAAAGAGTTTAGTGACAAGGGTGGTCTTGTAATGCTTGTATCTGACTGTGGTAGGAACAAGCTGTATGTCAACATTAAATTCTCTCTCTGCAATTTTTTTTGGTTGGTTGGTTGGTTGGTTGGTTTTTGCAGGTTTTTGTGTGTTGTTGTTTTGGGGTTTTTTAAGGGAAATTTTGTTAGAGGGCATACAGTCAGTTTTGGTAGATAATTTTTTGGTATGTTCCCTTTCCCTCACCTGATTTTCCTACAGGTGTACACTCACACAAACCAAAACAGGAAAACACATGAGAAATTGATTGCATGATGACAGATTTATCTCTCGTTGTTGCTTGTAATGACTTGGAAGTCATCTTAATGAGAAAGTACATACAACCAGCCATACCTTGCATTTTGCATAATCATATGTTGGAGTTTTCATAAATTTGTGTGCTCATGCTTTTTTCCACCCTTCTTATTGCTTTCCTCAGCATCTGCACACTGGTGAGCACCTACATGGCACTGGCTGCTGGACTCTTCCAGCCTCCAGAGGCCCTTTGAGCCAGGGGGTCCAAGGCCACCTGCACCATCCCCATGCACTGGCAGCCCTGCGCCCAGCCTGCCTTCTAGCTGTTGCCTCCATAGCACCTGCCAGGCTTACACATGTGTTTGCATCTTTGCTGCCAAGATCCTTCCAAGCATGGATCAATTCCATTCCTTAACCATGGTTATGGTTTGCTGATCAGGAGTTATTAATGGGCAGTGTGTTAGCCCTGGAGACTGCTGAATACACACCCAGGGTGAAACCCCACTAGGTTGCCAAGCAGTAAACTGCACCCAGAGGAGGCTATTGTGAGGATGCTGTAAGAGGATGATTGTACTCTGCTTTGCCTCCCAGTAGAAGCCCCCTAGTTCTCTTATGTTGCAGAGAAGCAGCATAAAGTAGAACAGATGGGCTTGATAAAAAGCCTGAGACAATGCTTTAAAATGCCAGTGGAGATGCAGGAGAAAATGCTGTGCCTTTCAGTGTGTTCAGGAATTTCTACACAACATATCTGTTGAGGAAAAGGTAGAGGTACCTTCTTCAAGCAGGGACTGCCTGCAAGCATTTTGTGACCATTCCCATTCAAGGAGACAGGAGAGATGCAAATTTTACAGGAATACCTCAGTGGGCATTCCCAGTTGCTGAATTTTATTGCTTCTGCTGTGCTAAGCACCCGATTCTCCACCAAGAAGGGGCATTTATTTTCATGAGGGCCATAAACCTTAAACTACATTTGAGCATGGAAGAAAACAGTAGATGGTAAGACACAGCCCCTGAAGATTTTTCCCAATGCCTGGAATAAGGACCTAGTAAAGTAAAACTGGGATTAAAATACAAGTGCTTTTTCTTTAGAACATCATGAAGTCCTACAGTGCTGGTTCTGGTTAGTTTGACTCTACAACCGTGTTAAGCACTTAACAGGTTATTCCAATGCTGGCCAGGAACCAAGTATGAACGAGGCATCTTTGTGCAACCAAAAAGTCGTAGGCAGTATCTGTACTACACAGCTTGAAATAGAGGTAGATCAGACATCAAGTAGCGTCTCTGGTAGGGAAGGAGGTATAATGCATAAGCAGTGAGGTTCACTGGAATGATGGCAAAAAATCAGTACGTTTGCTTCATGTGTGTCCTTCCCCTCTTTGGTGACACTTTGAATTAGAAGGAAGTCAGACAATGAGAAGGAAAATTGTGAAATGAAGATGACTGAATAAAAAAGGTGAAAGAAGGGAAAAGAACAGATCCATGAATGACCAATACAGAGGTAAAACAATCACAACAGAGGCAGCACACAGAAGAGAAAAAGTGCTACAAAAGTAAAATATTTTCCAAGAATCCATGAAGCCTTGCTTTGCCTGTTCTCAGCAGCTGGAGTCTCAGGCTTCCTTCTCCTGGGAGTTGTCCTTTAAGACTCAATGGTGAAGGGAGAAGAGGCACAACGTAGGTCTTTATGCCCTAAAAATTGTGTTTATACAAGGTTGAGGTGCCTCAGTTTTGGGTGAAGGTATATAGAGCTATAAAGCATATAAAAGTTTGAATCCGTTTGCTCTACAAAGTTGTGCATAAGAGACAGCAAAGTTATAAATAAATAAACCTCTGCTTCATACTATACAAAGGATGGTGGTAACATTATGGCTCTTAAATAAAAAAGAGCATTAGATATCAATCAATTGACTAAAATTTCTGTGTTGGAAAGTAGGTAATAAACCTTTGGAGAAGTTAATAGCCTGGCACAGTCTGGGAGAACAGGCAACCGGGAAAGCTTTCGAGCTCCATTAGCTCCTCAGCCTCAGGATACCCTTGACTTTGAGCCCAGGGTATCCAGTCAAGTCAAAGAAATAACTTGACCAGTTACTAGAGAAGGGAACCAAGAAGGACCCCAGCGGGCAAAATCACATTTCTGCCTCTTCATCCATTTTTATTTTTGCTTCCTGCTCCTTTTCTGGTCTCCTCATTTTGTATGTGCCTCTTAGTGGAAGTGTTTAGCTTTGCTGTGCAAGGTTAAATCCTTTACCAACAGAGCTGTGAGCCCATAAAAAGAAATTATTTTAAAAAAATAAAATAATCTTTGTTTCAGCTGGATCAGTATATATTATGCAAGGGCTGATCTGACTCTGCTATGATCTGACTGCTTTTCTTCAGCCTTTCACCTTTAGGTAAATGCTAAATCTTTGAAAATCTGAAACACTGTCTTTGGAAATATTTGAAATCTCGGGTAACAAACCAGTAAGGCTGTTCACTCATGGTGCCCTCCAAAGCTACTTAGTCTTCTTTAGACAAGCTACACTGTGCAACGTCACAGAATCATGGAATGGGTCAGGTTGGAAGGAACCCCAGTGGGTCACTGACGTGGTTCAGAAGTCACCCGCTTAAAGAAAAGATCCTTTTGCTACTTGCACTTTCCTTTTCTTTGACTCTCTTCCAAATGTTTTATCTCCTCTCCTTGTCAAAACCAAACACCAAAAACCTGAGTATTAAGAGCCACTCAACACTCCCAAAATAAATCTTTTACCATCTCCATCATTATCTAAAAACTATTGCACATCCATTACTAAGCAGAAACAATCCCTCAAAGTGGTAAGAAAAAGAAAGATATTGTTTATATGACAGCTCATCTCATGGTTCTTTCTTCAGTGACTGACTCGTGTATCTTCATTAAAAGATTAATGGAATTTGTGGTGGTGGTTGCTGACGATATGACTAAGCAGCTCCCTCCAGCCTGACTGGAGAGCATCGTGCCCAACACATACACAAATCGTGCTGTCAAGCAGCCATCTGGATTGCACTACCACACTGACACCTGAGAAACACCCCAAAATCCAGATTCTTTGCATCATATCTCCATGTCTGGCATGTCTGCCCACAAGAGAGGGGAGCCTGCAATGTTTTAGGCATTCACAATCATCTTTTTGTTGGGTTGGGGCCCAGTGCCAGGATTTGTGCTATCTTCTGCTGGCATGGGCCAACATTTGAATCCAATCCTTGATATTTAATTAAGAACGGTATTTGGAGCATCTGTTTCCAAAAGCAGTTACAGTATATTCGGATACCAAATAATAAGCACTTTGCAACGTGTTGTGAGGCCATGCATTTTATTATTTAGACTTTTCTTGGAACTAAATTCCTTGCAAATATACACGGGATGAATTAGAAGTCGAATCTAAACGTTCTTTCTTCTTCTGACCCCTAACTTAGCAATGACTGTATGGAAATTGACACTGCAGAATCACACGAGAAAATGTCTTGTAGGCCATATGATAAACCTAAAATTAGAGCACTAGTTTATCTAAAGAATTGGCTTAGGAAGTCAAATCACTTAAGCTGAACAGAAAAGAGCAGAAGGAGAGATGCCAGGGTAGTAAGAAACAAAAAGAATAACTTGAATTATCCTTTTTTATTCATTATCATAGCTTTGATTTGTTGTTTTGATTTTTTTTCTGAGAAGCGGATGATTTTTTTCTTTAAGCTATAAGAATATAATTACTAATCTATGAACTGAATATGATGTTTTACACTATTTAAGTCCTATGGAAATGAAATGAGAGTTATTTCAAAGTACATTAAACTCACACACTATAGAATAATAGAAATGGCTTCATCTAGATTTTGGTTCTGATTATAGCTTTTGCTGAGCAATAGGACCTGATGGACTTATCATTAACCCAAGAATCAGAAAATGCTGATTAGTAGCTGAATAAATCTGGCTTACTCCCCTAAATAGCTATTAGTGAATGCACTTTGACATTTAACTTTGATTCTTACTCTCATTCTTTGGGAAATTGTGATGGGGACCTTTTTCTTGTGCTACAAAGCGTAACAGAAATGAATAGCTGGTGAATAAGGTAAAAAAAAAGCCTCAGAGTTGAGCTGTAAAAACCTTAAATGCTTTCAGACAGGTCTTTCAAGAGGAGGTTGTGATGATAAACAACAGATGCAGTAACATTTCTATTAATGATAGGGGATAACTCATGGTGGGAGTTTAATGGACTTCATAATGCATTTTATCAGATGTTCTTATGTTCCAAGCTGGTCTTTTCCACCAGGCTATCCACTCTTCAACATGCTGAGGGAAAGCCAACCTGCAAATACCAACCATTTACAGAAAAGAGTGTTGATAAGGCACAGAATCAAAAAAATGCAGAAAGACAGGATATAATTACTCCAGCTCCCTGAGTAGATAGGAGGAGAGAGGGGCAGCCAGTATCCAATTACAGTTCATCCCAGGAGACAGAATGGAATTAGAGGGCCAGACCTCTTGGGAAGGACAACCCAGCAAGGTATCTGCAGACGTGGGAGAATGGCGCTGGGAAGTTTTTGGGAACATCAAGAAGAGCTTTTTGTGCATTGATGTCTGAGCACTGCCAGTGCCTGTTCTCTACCAGGATTGCACGCAGTAACAGCAAGGGACTGTATTGCATCCTCAGCCACAAAACCGAACAGCAGAGAGGCCAATAAACTATGTTAGTAGCCTTTCTTTCTGTCAATAAATTACAGGCTGGGATGTGGCATTTAAAGTGCTCTGTAGGAAGGAAGATGAGAGATATTTATTTTCAATTATATGGAAATGCACACAGCAGTTTTCTTATTTAAACTGGCATATATTCATGGAGGTGAGGCAGAGGAAACTGAACTCCCATTAAGAGTGGCAGAGTACTTCTCTTCAAGGAAAATACATGGAGATGAGAATTCTAGTAAAGTAGCTTATCCTTGCAGTTCAGGGGAATATCAGCAACATGGAGAGCAGCTCTTCCTAGAACCAGGTTTCATCTCAGGTTCTTGTCTTCCTGTAGATGAGAGACCAAAGTAAGCCCCAGAACAATATGTGCACATGTAGGCATTGCCTTTTAGATGCCACTGGTTTATATTTGTGCTTTGATGATGGAGACACTTTCCTTTGCATAGAAGACACCATTATCCATAGATAGGCACCATTATCCATAGATATCTGGAAATAAAACTTCATGCTCCTATCTCCCCTGGATGGATTGAAAGCTATATTCACTGTCAAGGTTAAAATGCTTTTCTTTAAGCAAATCATCATTTGTGCTTCTAAAAATTAGCTTCATTATGATGCAATGTCAGTATTAGACCTATTTATTACTATTACAAGTTACTATTTGTATTTTACTTATATGGACAATTCAACTGTATCAGGTACTTAACTTGTTTCTAATTGGTTTAATTTTATGATGTGACTAGCATGTTATTTAAGGGTATACATAGTGAAATAATGGACGAAAGTTCATACATTATTTTAAGATTAATGAAAAATAGCTCTCTTAATGTAATAAACCCTATTTTTATTTTTTTGGCATAAGCAAACTTCTCAGTGACCCTGCAGGTTACAGAAATGAAGCTACTGATAAGTATATAACCTCCAAACTTTGAAACATTGAAATAAAAAAGATGCTTCCTACTAAGCTCCTGATAACTCCCAAATTTCTTGTCAGACCACATCATTGTGTTACAACTCAGAAACAAGTGGTACTAAAATGATTGATTTGGTGCTCCACTCCTCAGAAAACTTCCATCCCCATGTGCTCATGTGTTCCATGAACAAAATGGCTTTGATAGGGGAACTCACATTTGGACAATATAATTAGAGAGAGGCTTTCCAGCATGATGTATCTCAGGATCACAGCAATGAGGGTGGGAAGGGAGTCTAAGAGCTCACTAGTTCATCCTTTAGCTTTGTGGCAGGGCCAGCCAGACCTTTCCCACATTTGGCAGATGTTATTAAGGCCACTCTTTCGTGGTAAGTGCACAGCTCCTCCAGGCCTCCTAGTCCTGTCTCCAACCAGACCTCACAGTTACACACTTTGTCTCCTAATATATAACCTAAATCTTTCTTGCTGACTTTGAAGCCCTTTAGGTCTCATCCTCTTCCAATAAAAAGTATTTCATTCCACTTTAACCACTTACACATTTCAAGAAGTATCACATTGCCCCCCTAGTTCTTATCCTTGCTTGACAAGATAATTCTAATTTTTTTAACGTGTGCATATAAAACACAGCGCCTGATGATGCAGCATCATATGTTGCTCCCACGCTGGCTTTCCCCACCAGATCCACACTCTGCTTGTCCTGTGCTCACCCCACTCAAGAGTAAGTTTGGCTTTCCACAGCTCTACAACATCCTCAATTTTTATTCAATTCATGATATATTTAAATTAGAAATGGTGCATGCTAATTAGTTGATTGCAATTCTTAGAATGAAATTATTACATGTAAGCAATGGAATAGGATTGTATACAATAGACTTCTATTTTGGGCTGAAGTTCTAGTAGGACCTACCCCTTACTATCCAGTTTTTACTATTTAAACAATAAGAATTTGTTGTTACTTCAATACTTGCATTCCGGGAACTTCTAGTGCCTGTAAGTTTTAGTTTTCTGTCCTCTTATCAGGGTAGATAGTGCCATCATCTTCTGAGGTAACATCACAGTGAAGGTCTGCCATAAAAGATCTGAAGATTCAAAAGCTGTTCAAATTTATAATTCTTCTAATGTCAAAAAATATTCTCTCTCATTCATAAAAGCTGAGATGAGAAAAAATACTCAAAGTAAACTAGCCTGTAGTATACTTGCTTCAAAGAGATTCCCCCTGTGTATTTTCATAGAATCAATCATTCAGGTTGGTTTTGCTGTATTGCATCTTATTGCAAGCACTTAGGGTCAGAGAAAAGCAGACAATTTTTTTAGTAAATGTCTAGAAATAAATTGTGTTTGGGTTCTTATGTTAAAAGAAACTGAATCTTTGTACGACTGCTTAGATATGTTAAAGAATCTGGACCACAGTGTGATTTTTTCCCAGTGCTGAGCTGCCTAATTTCATGAGAATCAAGAGGAGTTTGGTAGCTAAATACTTAGGCATTTTGGAAAGCCTTTTTAGCACCTGTCAGTGGTCAGGGCAGATGTCCAATGCCATCCTTTGAGCAATTAGACTATTTTTGTTCTGCTTCGTGAGATGAAAGGGCAAATAACTAAAAGACTTTTCTTATTCATTTCTTATACCTTGAAGGAGCACTTGGCCCACTACTGCCTTTTTTCCAGAACTCAGCAAAACACTGTACCTTACTTGGCAGATTCCAGAGAATTACTAAAAAATTCATAACCCAGAAACATAAAAATATAAACAGCAGTGCTGGATGATGCAGTATACACAAAAATAATTAATGCCAATTCTAAATGTATAATGCTAATTAACATAACTAATTTGTAGAGAGTAAAATGACATCTGTGTCTTTCTTTCAACATGGGAAAATGAAACAAGAGGCAAAAACATCCCACAGCAGAAAAAAAATTCAGTGTCGAAATCGGTCAGTAGTGCTTTCAACAGTCGCTTGCTTAATTATTTCTTGCTTTCCTTGTGCTGCTGCCAAGAACAAAGGTCATATTTAATGACTGTCTAAATCATTTGCAATATTTTTTAGACTTGCCCTAGAGGTGCCTGATGCAGATCCTTTTGTGCTCGGTAGGAAAGTCTCATATGGATTACCCTCGTAAAGAAACTTTATCCTTCTAAACTGGTTCAAATCCCTTCGCATCCTCCAAAATACACACTCTTCTTGTTCTTTTCTGTTCTATCTCAAATGCTGTAGTAACAGCTCCAACAAGGCAAAGCTGTTTGTTTCAAGATCACAGAGCACTCAGGACAGCCACGTCATCTTTGAAGTAAATTAGTGGAGCCACAACCCTCTACCAAACACAAAAGAATATATGTCATCATTGCATCATTGTAATGCCATGACCTTAACCAGGAGTCAGGGACAGCAGCAAAAACTGAGGACCTAAGTCTTCTCTGTCTTGTCCCTCAAGTAGAAAACGTCATGGTTCCATCAGTTGGAAGTAGTGGTTTGCTATTCTAAAAAGTGAAATCAGATACAATCCCATTTTTTAATGATGGGACACTCCCGTGTTTGCATCAGTTTCTCTTCTTGCTTCACTAAGTCCAGTAAACAATAGCAAAGTATGTTGTAACAAAGCACTTCATGATGAGGCGGAAACAGAAGTAAGAATAGAAGAAAATTGAATATTAATTCCAGAATATCAGGGACAGCTTGAAACAGACTTAGGAGTCTGCCATCAGACACTTATGCCATGTCAAGGAGGGTTGGCAGTGGAAAGCACTGGGACTCAAAATAATGAACTTCATTCCATAGGAGGGACCTAGGTTACAGAAGTGACCCTGTGCTTTCCGTGCTTTTGAAAACATCTCAGTAGGACGCAGGGCGATCATAGAAATGGTGTCTATGCCAGCACTACACTGACACCAAATCAGTTCAGTTTCCTTCTTTTCTCTCCTCCCATCAATAAAAGTGTTCCTGCCCCAGAGAATAAATGAGAGTCTCTAATTTTTTAATGTTTCTTTGAAAACTGATCCTTGAAAACACAGATTAACTACTTCAATCTCTCCTATTTATTAAAATGCAGGCTTTAATGTTTAGTGCATGATGGTTACCTTGCAATACTGCTGAAATCTGCTCTTGCTGTCACGTAAGTCCATAGCATCACAGTGCCATCAGGAATCCCAGTGAAAAAGGGCTCCTGTCCAATCTCAGAAGGCAGGGCCCACTCTGACTGTAGACCGGAGTCCTCAGAGCTTTAAAGAGTCAGGTCTTGAAAAAATCCAAGGACACAAGACTGTACAACCTCTCTGAGCAACACCTTCCAATTCTCAATTTTCCCCATGATGTTTCCTTAAATCCATTCAGAGCATCTCCTCTTTCCAGCTGCATTTTTGTCATATGCCCTTGCCATGCACCAATGTGAAAATCTTGATTTTGTTTCCTCAAAAACCTCCTTATAGGCACTGGAATTAAATGATACCCAAAAGCAGAACTAATTCCTAAATGGCTATAATTTATCCAAAGCAAGATCAGACCTACATATATGTTTTTTTCCTATTTTCTCTCCGTCTCATCAAGTCATGACTGAGCATTAGCTCCCTATCCTTCCCCAGCACGCTGATCCAGCAAGGTATTTAAATACAGGTTCAGCTGCCAGGACATATGTGTAGAGAACTACTGACTTCAGACAAACTTCCAGCAGCATCATATGCCTAAGCAGTCCCTTGGAAACATGAGTGGCTACAACACCATATGATTTCACACACATCCATCAGCACCATTCTTGGTTTGCATCTAGGATCATCCATCAGTTATCTCTCAGTCACAAAAT
Source organism: Grallaria varia (assembly GCA_013396735.1). NCBI lineage: Eukaryota > Metazoa > Chordata > Aves > Passeriformes > Formicariidae > Grallaria > Grallaria varia. The sequence continues at coordinate 65,101 of VWZG01000904.1, forward strand.
CTGAAAACTAAACTTGAATTTATGTTTTAAATGCAAACTGATATTCTGAACTCATTCCTTGGCCCGGGAATATATGCTGGTAACACATTAACCAATGTGAGAAGTGGTAACACTGCATCTATACCTGAAAGCATGTGCTTTCAGACCTCGCCAGACAGAGGGAAGAGAGAACTGCTAAGCCATGCATATGCTCCCTGCTTCCCTCAACAAGACCATAAACCAGAAAATTGTTTCAGTAACCTTAACTTGCGTATCAAGACATTCCATTGAAATGATATGCTGTAAGCTTGTGATTAGCTATCAACAGATTGTCACTTAAATGTCATCCTTAACGCGTTACTTAAGATGAAATAAATTTAGCAGAGAACCAAGCCACACTGGGGGAAGTTCAGCTTGTCCTACTAGGTCTGAGCCATGGTAGTTTTTAGCACAGTGTGTAATGACATGGGTAAAACTTAGCTACATTTTTTTATCAGGGAGACACAGCAGATGTTAATAATGATTTAATTAGTCATTTGTACTGACAGGAAAAAAATATCCACAATTACTCTTATTAAGCCCAAACTGTAGGACTGCCTTTCATTCCTGAGGGAACAGGCACACTACCAGATCATGGGAATTAGGAAGAAATTGCTTTCCTGAGTGCATTCCGCTTTTGTTCATTATTAATGCATTTGTCATCCCTGAAAAGCATGAAAAAGATCCAAGTGCAAGAGGAAGGCATGGGAGAGAAAGAGACTGTCAGTGTATGTACTTGACTTACTCACACTAGCCTGGCACTTCCTAACACATCCATAAACTCTACTGCTAACAAATAGCACAAATCTCAATTCAGAATTTGAAGCTTTTGCTTTTATGGGGCTCTTCTGAAATTTGCTCTGTTTCCAGCAATGCCTAGTCTTCCAAGGAATGGCTTGCCCATTTCACATCTTTTCTCTTGGGTATTGCCATACCATTTTCCGTGTCCTTCTCGCCCACAGCCGTATACAGGATTCTATTTCAAGGGACATTATTATTTCAGGAAAAAAAAAAAAAACAAAACCGAAACAAAATCGTGGTAACACATGGTGGCAGCAGTGAGTAGCAAGGAAGGAATGGTGAAATCGATATTCAAGCTTCAAATAGCATAAGGTATGGGCAAATTCTGTAGAACTGTTGAGTTTTTCCAGTGCCCATCTGTATATTTCTGCATTCTTTGTATGTGTCTTTGCAACTCCAGGTATGACTATGAAGATTTTCTGATGGCATTGTATCCAGTGTGTGTATATCAGTGTTTCTAATGAGCAGTTCAGACCACAGAGCAGAACAATATGGACCTCAGAACCACAGGAGAATGTAACACTTTTTAACTGTTTGCTGCCTTAGTGTGCTCCTCAAGAGGTCACAGCAACCTCTCATATAATATCTAGCACCAGTTCTGGGCTGAGGATGGGATGCTGAAGCCAGCAGTGAAATGCAGAGGGAAGCATCTGCCTTGCTATGTTGGGATGTCATGTCCTTGCTCCTCTTCTTCAAATGGAGACACTTCCTTCTGAGCACTCCGCTAGCTACTTACAGCGCTTTGTCTTCGTGCTCTGGGGAAAAAGGCAAGGCCACATGTGATAGAGAAGGCAGCAAAAATCCTTTTTGGACCATTGAGAAGGCAAAAAAAATTAAGCTGAAATAGAGCTGTATGTAAGAAAGAAACAATAATAAAAACCAGCTAAGAAAATAATAGGTATGTTTAAAATTTTCATAACTTTTTTTTTAGAAACGTAAATATTAGTTTTCCGAACACTGTCAGCACTTTGTGGCAATCTCAGTTACAGGAAACTCAATTTTGGAAATTGCTTTGTGTTTGGGACATCTGAGCAGCCTAATGATCAAATATCATAGCACATCTCTGGGCTATGACTCGAGAAAAGGCAGAGTAAACACCAGGAAACATGACAAGATGAGTGTTTCTACTTCACTTCGGAACTTACGAAGGTACATTTTCAAATGAAAGGCTGTAAATGGCAATGACTTAGGAAGTGCTTCACGAACTGCTCTGCGTTCTGGGGAAAGGGGGCAGAACAGGTGAACTGAGGACGCCCAGGCATGGGCTGCCTTTGCTCTTCAACCAGCGCCCAGTGAACTAAGGCAGGAACATTAGCAGGGATCTGCAGGCATGACAAAGTACAAAGTCAACACCCAGAAAAGACATTAACTATAACAGTATTTTGAAGCATCCATTGTCACCTATCATGGAATTAGTGCCATTAGCGAGATGTCCCTTCAGAGGCAACTGAAAGGACAGGGAAACGTGACAGCACATTATTGCTGTATAAACTAAGAAAAAGGTTAACATTTATAGATTTTCACTGATTTTACAAACATATTATGGACTGCAATTGTCGTGAACGACAAAGTGATGACAGAATTCAAGGCAGTTGCATTTGCAGCAACAGTGATTTCAAAGCTGTTTCCCTGAGACTATAGTATTTGTAATAAGTGTGCGTGAAGAAGGGATGAAGCATTGTGGAAACACTGTAGTCCTGGAACTGTAGGGGTGCTGATAGGATTTAATGAGGAAAAAAATTAGGAAGGCAGGGCTTGCCACTGATACTAGAAGTAATAGCCCAATAATGTAGACTGGTCAACATTGCATCGCTTTTTTTTTTTTTTTTCCCCCTGACTAATCATGTGTGAAAGCCATTATTCCTGACAAATCCATATTCCTGTCTTTGTTTTCTTGTGATTTATATTAACGACTCCCACCACACCCTAAAAGTGTCCTCAGTGGGATTTTATAGTAGTCTTATTCCTGTTGCTACATACACTGATTCGTACCTTAGCCTGTGCTGTATTGCCGAGGTAATTATAACATTGCCAGGCTATAAAGATATTTTTATAGGGTTGACAGAGAAACTCTAAAGTGTGAGCATGCACAGGTGTGCACTTTGTTTATGAAAAACATATACTGTCCATTTAATATGCAAATAAGTATTGAAATCACAGCCTGAGGTGATGCACTGAGACCACAGGATACTACCCTCAGCTGAAATTTGCCTCAGTTTCTTTGCCTCCCAATTGAGGCATTTATTTTGATGCTACGACTACAGAAACCATGTGCAACTTCTAGTCAAAGGGCACTTTAAGGGCAGGGGAGGGGTTATAGACATTTTAACATAGAGACTTTGAAACTCCCACTTTTTTCCTGGGAAGAAAAGTTATCCTTGCCACAGTAGGGCTGTGTGAGAGAAAGCAAGAGAGGAAAAGAGAAACTACACGTGACTGGTCCTGCCTGAGTATGAAGAAATGCCAAGCCAAGCCATGAATGAGTATTTCTGGATGAGATCTTACCAGTTTGAAAGAGGAAATGGAGACAAGAAGTCGAGGATGTGTCTTGTTTTTTCTCAGGGACATCATGAACTTTTGCTAGCCTGCTGTGGTTTCCCAGTGCCTTCTCCTCAGGATGGCGTATTGCCTTGGAGGGAAACAAGGAGCAAGAAAGGAGGATAATATAAATACTGATTGCATTAGACTTACATCTTCTGGAAATGTGAATATAGGACAAATAGAAGAATGAACATAGGAAAAATCATCCCAGATTTTCTACAGTTACTTGTTGCTTGCTTCGTGTCTTTAGCAGGATTAGATTAGTGGAACAGTGTGGCATCACTTCCACCATGCAGCAAATTTCAGTACTCTGTGTGGTCGTATGCTACAAAAATTTAGTTGCTGAGTGTGACAATAGTTTTACAGCACTGTTAGAGGATGGCAAGAACCACGGGCCCACTGCAGTTTCATTAGCATAATTGGCATCCGCACTTATATGGATTCAGCATTACTGAAGTGGTTTCAAAGGGCCTGATTATGTGCTGTATTCCTTGGAGCAGTATTTCAGGCGGAGATCCCACTGGGATGGAGCAGACATTAAAAAGAGCCCTAAATTTTATAGTGCTGTGTCAGTATTGCTACAGGAAAAGTGTAGTAACTAAAATAAGTTTATCACACATAGACAATTACCATCTAAATGGGTTTACATTGTTCTTTTAGATTTATCTTGATCGGTTCTCCGTTATAGCTTCCCTTGATCATCTAATAGGTTTGTTCTTTCCCTAGACACTGAACTTCAGTGTTTTCTGTTACTTGCATGCAAAATGTACTCATTGACTGTGTGATCTTGGTAATAAGGCGTAGCAGCACTCAGACTGCACTGAACTACATGGTTCTGCCAGCAGCAGATTGCTTAGAATTTTTTTCTTTTCCTTTTAGAAGCAAATGCCCAAATGCAACTGCACAGCCAGCAGGGCAAAACCACCAAGCAGGCTACAAAGTCAAGCACTTGTTTGCCTCCAGGTCTGAGGATATAGACTCGTACATCCAAATAGATTCTGAAAATGGCAACAGCTGCTGAGAGCTCCAACCTGTACTCGGATATTGAAGAAGTTTCAAAGATGTCCCAACTTTCTTGCATTTCTTACTCCAGACAGTCTTGCACTGCAACATAAAGCCATCAGGACTCCACACTTTCTTTTCCTTTCCCCTGTATTCATCAAAAAGTGGGTGTACTCCTTCAGGATAATTTTGCACTGGAAGGCTAGTGCAAGAATGCTGAAGAGGATTGCAAAACTTACTTGCACTTTTTTTTTTTTTTAGAAGCAATGGCAGTTGTTTGATAAATATAACAAACTTTTTAATCTATAGATATTTATTTGTATACATTATATGTATTTATAGTGCTATGAAGATTTAACATCATATAAATGTTTGTGTATTATGCAATAAGGACTAGTAAATTATGAACATTATGGGTTTGCTAGCACTACAGTATGTGTACATGCAGCTATTCACAACCTGTGAGACCTGATGGCTGCCCAGTTCCCCTGCCCATGTGGGGACACCGATGACCTACTGACAGTTTACAAGGATCAACGCTAATCCAGAGCTGGCTTTTGCTTCCACAGGTAGAAAACCAAGTGTACATTCTGGAGGGCAGCCATGACTTCCTCCTGGAGAAATGTCTCCAACAGCAGGTCCCTGCCATTCAGTTACCCAAGAATTGCAGGGATCTATCATCAAATCACAGGGCTTAGTAGCTACAGTATGCCATCTAGATTTGTCTTGTGCTACAAGATATGATAGTAACAGAGAGCTAGTAGTATTTTAGCTAGTCCTTTGTCCCTGGCCATCCCCGGTTAATTTTCCCCTTCCCATACCTTGACCATACAATTACATGATTTGAATATAATCAATGTTTTCAAATTAAGGGGTTTGTGGGTTTTTTCCTTAACCCAAAGGGGACTAGAACATTAAGTGTATTAAATACAATCGCAAAAAAGATGACAAGGTCCATTAAACTGTCTTTGGGACACATATCAGAGGGGAAAACTGGTTTCTCCATTTTCTTTATTAGACCACTGTGGGAGACAGCAAAGAAGGTATCACATATTTCTTTTGATGTATCATAGAGAGTAAGGTGTGGGGTACCGTAAAACACTGTTAAATGCAAATATATTTTGGGGAGGATGATTAGACTTAGTAAGGGTACTTAAAGACAGTCCTAAATATGTCAGTGTGAATACAAATAGAATCGTTCTGCTATTTTAAAATTAAACAGATAAAAGAAAAATATTTACCTTCTGTTGCTGTTGTTGTTGTAAGAAAGGCAAGAAAATCTAGGTTTACATTACAAAAGGGATAGTGAGGATTTCCTTGCTTGTTGTCCATAGTTTTCCTAAGCCTGATGCTTTGAATGAATGACTTGAACAGAAGAAGGATAGCTGTGGATCACAAATGAGGAACTAGATACATATGGAATTGAAGAGGTAATTAATATCACTTTCCTGTACATTTCAAAGGAATGCGTTATGTCCTACACAAAAGTGTTGCTTTTGGTGCGAACATTCACCACCTATCTCACAGCTTCTTTACAGGGTTTCAGTGTGTAAAAAAATATTACAGTTTCTGTCTACAATAGCCATTAAAAAGCACATTTAACAAGGAATGAAGGGCTCTAAGTCAAGCTGTGAGTGCCCAGAGACATCCCAGCTTCCCTAACAGGATGTGCTTTCACACGTGCATTTGGCAGCAGCCAGTGGAAGCAGTTCCCATGACTCCCACCCCTCTCTCCCAGCCCCAGCTGTCCTTGATCATGCCTGGTAGGATTATTTCTGTGTCTGTGCAATGAGCTGGCTCAGTGGACAGGTCTTAGATATACAAAAAGCAAACCAAAACAAACCCCAAAACCAAAACACAAAGCAAAACCAAAAACTCAAGAAAGGAAAAAGGTCTTTTTCAGCCTGGCTGCCCAGGTAGCAGAAACAGGTGCTTGGCTTGCACCAGCTCCTGTGAAACCACAGCCTTGCTGCAAGACTCCTCTGCTGAGGAATGGGGAAGAGCGAGGGGAGAATTGGTAGCCCACTTTATCCACTCTGGCATTTCTCGACTTGGAAGTGCACCATGCTGGCTCAAGGGAGCTGGAAAAAGGGGCTGTGTGATAATGGAATTGAGGGTAGGGCCAGCCCCAAGCATTCAGAAATCCTGTGTCAGGCTGGCAAAATCAGGAGGTCTTTAAAAATAAGAAAGATGGTATTCCTTTTAATCCTTGCTGCAGTCTTAAACTTTAAGATACATAAGATACAGAATGTACACCTTCTTAGACTTTTCAAACACAGCGACTAGATTCTTTCTTGGATACAACCATAAACTGAGTTTTTCATACTGTTCAGAAAATACACCCAGTCTTATCTTGGTGGCTGTCTATCTACCTAGCACATCTGACACTTTTGTATCAGAAAACTGAATCTGGCCATCATAACTCGATGAGAACATTCCAGGCTGCAGCTGTGGACACCTGCTCCCTGGGGCTGGCCATGATTCCTTGCTGCCAGATCCAGGGAAACAGTGAGATCCCTGAGTTGCAGGCACCTGCAGGCACCCAGCACCAGCGAGTTTACTCCCAGGCTGCTGATCTGCTGGTGTGCCCCACACACTGTTTTCAATCAAGTCCTGCTCTGGAGCCTGCCAAGTCAGTCATCCTCAGGAAATACTTTTTCCCCCCACTCTGGCAAATCCAAAAGAGGACTGGCAAATCCTCTGAAGATCAAAACCTTCCATAAAAGTTTCACATTATGTCTGTCTCCTCTTGGGCTTATGGTTGATCAGAGAATGCCCATACGCATTAATTATTATGCAGTGGAAGTGTTTTGACAGAGCTGGAAAATTGTCTGTCAGGAGACAGTTCTAGCTCAGCATAGCTGACAGTCCAAGAGAAATCACAAGAATTATTGCATCTGTAGATCAACACATGCAGACCTGCCAATATATACATGCAGATCCATATCCTGCATTGAGATATGCAGTTTTTAACTACCAGAACTTACGTGTCAACTTTCTTTTTCCCTCCCCTCCTCTCCCATTTGTCCTCACAGTGCTCAGCCTCATGCAAATCTGCCCAAAAGTCTGATAAAAGAAAACAAACACTGATTTCAGGTGGATGAAAATATGATTCTCAGCCAAAATCACTGTTTCTTGCACAGTACTTCTCTTTTGCCTTGTGAGTATTATTATTATTATTATACGTGCCTGTGAGCAATGGGCTAAGCAACTACAGTCCCTTTTAGGCAGGATCTGGACATGCCAGTGCAGGGGGCATCACTGGGATTCCATGCTGAGAGGGCAGAGGTACAGTGTCCTCAGCCCTGAAGATATAAATATCTCTACCAGATGTAAGGTGAAGGGGTTTGTGTCAGATTTTTCCATAGGGAAATGCAAAGGTATCAGCTACTATAGGGACTTCTGAGCTACATTTTATTTTGTTTAGTTTGACAGAAGGAGAAGCACAATTCTAGCTGGTCTTCGTAAGTGAAACTATTAATAATCTCTAACAGAAGTAGAGCTGATCCATTGCTCCGATGAAATGAAGTGCAAGACTGGTGCTCACTGTTCTGGGTGGCCAGGGAAGGCGTCCCACGGGCTGAGGCGCTATGCAGCAAACCAGCTTCCGTTCCTCACCATAAAACTGCCATGGAACTGTGGATTTGGAGCTCTTTTTGTCCTGTGTGATGTTCTGATGAATATAACATCTTTCTGGAAGTGTTAAAAGCATGGCCAGATCCCATTCACCTTGACCTCACTGGGATGTCCCCCACACAAATGCCTGAAATCAAGCAGGGTGGTCTGCAGCTCTGACCTTCAGCTGGGTGGTGCCACAGCCACAACCTCCTCCAAACAAGCCCCCAGCAGGAGGGACCCTCACAAGCCTCCTCTGCCACAGTTTAGGCCCTCCTGCCCTTTGCCACACCTGTGGTTGGTAGCTGTGCATCCCTGCCCATGGCACAAGTCCACTGAAAGCTCATCCAACACCAATCCCGCCTGCAAGTGCCGGACGCTGGTCAGGTTACCCCTTAGCTGACACCAGCCACTGCTCCTGCCTTGTCTCTACATCCTGCACTGCTGCTGCCTGCCTTCGGCTTGCAGGGCATGATCTCCAGGAGAGAAACTGCCTTTGTGTTCTGTGCTTCTACGGTGGCTTCTACTGAAACGGACTCTTTGCAGCTGAAAGCGCGTCGCTTTGATGCTTATAGGGAGTTGGAAAAGAAACAAATGGCAGGAAATCCTAGCTGGAACACTGATGCAAATAATAACAACCCAATAAAAGGAAAACTTCCACATACAGCCAAATGCCTACTCTAAATGACAGCAGTAAGGAAATACATATATTTATACGGGTATAACATGCAGTTGCTTGTGGGTGGAGTATCTGAGTCATATTTCAAATTCAAGAAGGATGCAACTTAGCATCGGATCCATAGGAGGTCTGAAGCTGATTCTCTTCCAAGATTCATATTTTGGAGGGTGTTCAACTTAAAACTGATTGTGATAGCACAAGTGTTTTAAATCCCACAGTATGACTGCAGGACATAATTCTTCGAAACAAAATAAATAAAATTTAGATTCTTTTATGTAATTGGAAAACCTGAGGCTTAGAAACAAAAATCTACAGTGTATGCAGCATTTTCAATATATGTTTATGTTCTGGTTCACCCACAAATGGGCTTGTCTGCAAATTCAAAGTCTTTCCCTAAATCAACACTGTTTCACAGACCAGTCGCCTGTACAGAACCATTGCCAAATATGTTACATGGAATTTTTCCAGCATTTCTGTTAAACTATGCTATTTCAGTGTATGTAAATTTAAATTTAGCAAATTCACCTCATGGCAATGTAGAACTGTACAGTCAGTACTTTAGGGAATATTCAGTGTTAATGTCTTCAGTAAGAGAGCTTTAATTACTTTCATCCTAGATGATCTGGAAGTTATTCTCTCCATTTTTCCAAGGAAAGTATAATACTTTGCTATGTAGAAAATGAAAATATAGGTTATGAAGCATGTCCTACAAGTTAAGAAACGCAGGCTGTGGCAGGTGAGGAGGGAGAGCCTGTTTACCCATACAGGTTCTGAGCAGAAAACACACTGTCTCGCAGCTTGTGGGGACTCAGGGCTCAATCTTTGCACCTACTAAATGAAAACAAACACTGATTTCAGTGATGTTGTGGCAGGCCCAGATATTAAAACGCTGAAACACCTTTCTGATTTCATTTGCCATGATGTATGTTCTAGGGGAGGGCAGGGGGAGTAAGTTATCAAACCCTAATTAATGGTAAAGTTGTCGGTATTTTAATGCATTTTCTCTGTGCATGTCAACTGTCAGATCCAAAGCAGTTCTAGAATCAGTACTAATGAAAAACCTCAGACTAAAATATCCATATATTACGTTCTCTAACTGCTGTGACTGACAACAGTACTAACCCGTACCTGTACGACTCCATTTCTTTTAAATATTTTATACAAATGGAAATCCTTTAGCATAAGAATGAAGACAACATCATGAAAACAGGAATAACGTTGCCTATTAAGATGCAAAGATAAATGCAAACTGTTTGCTTCATTTTCTCTTCTTTGAGTTACAAATTTCTTGCTGTCGTGAAAAACCTTTTCATCTTCCCTGAAATTCACCACTGTGGCACTCGGTTGACAAATGTATTCATCACAGTAGTGTATTTCCCAGAGATTCCTGTCTTCTGCCTCAAGCACTTTATTCCTTTAGATGATAAAAGTGTTTATCTGAGAAGAGTTTATACACATATCTGTGCGGCTGTAGGCTCACAAACACCATCAAAGTATTTTTAAAAAAATCATACTTCCAAGAAAAAAACCTCACTTGAAGATGGATATTCTTTATGGCAGAATCTTTATTCCACAATGACTGGTGCAGTGATCATCCCTCCACTGTGTTTGGACAGTGAAATGCTCTTTCCTGTACCAATTAAGAAGCCTGCAAGTGTATTTTACAAACCTAAAGTTTTAATCGGTGGTTCTCAGTGTGTGGCAGTGCAGCTGCATTCCGACATTCGGAGGTGTAATAGCCATCTACATAAAGTGGCAGCAGGCAACACATTGTTACTAGGTTCGAATACATGTGTATAGCCACTGCATTTTGGTTTATATTGCATCTTGAGGAAAATGAGAAGTGAGACATTTGACCATTACTGCAGCAACTGTGGTATTGGTAAAATACACTTTTCTTCTTCTTCACTTTTCTTTGTAGAACACACTGTCCCCATTTTAACGGCACCTACTCCTGCAGTATTGGGTGTGAAAAGGGAACTTGTGAAAGCAGAATCCCAATTTGTCCTCCTTTCTGAGCTCACATTGCGTCACACATTGCTAATTTTCAGAGGTCTCATTTCAAATGAAATTTGCCTAGTTGAAAAAATGTCTTTTCCCTCATTTCCCCACCCCCCACCTCAGTGACCATTTCAGTGCATTATAACCAACTATGTAAAACATACACTGGAATCACTTTCCCACAATTGAAACCAAGCCATTGTGAAAGCAAAAACCAGAGGATACAGTCCATAAGGGATCACTAGCTCATCTGGAGAGGAAATTTAAGTATGCAGAAATCCTCTTCTCTAAACAAGCACCTGGCTGGGTTTTCATATTATATCATACATCATTGGAAAGTAAAGGGTTCAGAGGCTCAGAAACTTCTCATTCAGAAGTCAGATCCTCTATTTTGCTTCTCACATGAAAACCAGCATTTCCACTTTAATACTTTCACTACTTCCACTGAATACTTTGCCAGAGCACTGATGAAATGCATTTTAACAAAATATCCCTGTGTAGCAGGTCATGTAAAACCTCCCAACAAAACTCTTATGGTGCATTAAGCTTTCGGCTCGACAAGGTGACTGACCAAAACTCACTCCCTCTTGTACTTCACTTTGGGTGTTACTCTTTGAAGAACTGGTCAAGCCTGAAAAATAATTTGCAAGATCACATCCCACTGGAGTTTCCAGTTAGTCAATACTCTCCATTCTGAGGTACAATGAGCTTGAAAAAAAAAAAGACATTTTGAGGCATTTGGTTATTTATATAAACAAAACAGAGTATTTTGTTAAATAAATAAAATATAAGTAAGATACTCTGGTTTGTTTATATAAAGAAATATATAACAAAATATTCTAATCTTTAAACACTAATTCAAGGTAAGTTCATGTGAGAATGTATAAGGGTGCTGATATTCATAGTGTTTTAAGGAGCCATATTGGGATGTGCTAATACCAGGAAAAATGTCAATTATGTGTTTTCTTTCTCTTTCATTGACTCAAGTAGGTTTAAAGATACAATTTATTTCTTAAATTTTTATTAGATTCATTTTGACTTTACAGCTACTCAGAATTAACAGACTTTTATGATCACATTACGAAAGGCATACAACTTCTCTTGACCGATGCTTGGACAGTTTTGAGACATTAAAAAAAGAAATCACAAGAAGATTCTGGATAAAATTCTCCTCCATGTCTGCCCAGACCTCAGGGTCCTTTATACCTCTCTTTGAGACTCTATCCTGACGAAGAAGGTGAATTTAATTCAGGGGGAAAAAGGTTGCATGTTATTTAAACTAGAAGAAATATGAACAAGACTTTTAATACGCAATTCAAGACAAAATTTCTACCTTTGTAAAAGCCCCTTTTTAAATTTATTTTTCACCAGTAATACTGGCAAATAGGCAGCATAAGGACACACCAAACATCTTGCAAACTCTCCACATTTTTCCCATCAAAATGTAAGTGATTTATTTTCTTACCATTGTTGCCTCACTCTCTATATTTTTAATTTTCTGTTTTCTCTTACTTCTACCAGAATTTCCCTTAGAATACACAACTGATAGGAATTTAGAGCTGTTTAGCTGAACCCTGTCGCTTGCTGATTGTCCAGAGGACACTTGTATTTGCCCTGCCCTCCTCCGGATATTAAATTCGTCCCTTGAATAAGGAGGGCACACCAGTTCTCTCTCCTCCTATCTGCACCAGACAGGGATGAAATTGGTCAAATGAGCATCCATAAGCATAATGGTGCTTTAGAAATGCCAATCGATGATGTTTGATTGATGACACCATTATGATACTTAATATGTTTCCACTACAATCAGTAACTATGAACAGCCAACAATTCGAAATGTAATCTCTGGGACAGAATTACAGAACCTTGACTGTTTTAGATTTTGATGGATAAAATGTGTCACAGCATGCGTAAAAATCTTTATGATGATGCTCTCAGCATAATGTTACAAAAGGAGTGTGGTTGCCATCGGAAAACTAGCTCCTCAGTAATGCTGACTCAGGGTTGTAAAGAGAAATGCATCCCTCTGTAGGAAACTATAACATTATATTGATTTCAGACACCTTGTATTCTGTGCAAAAATAAAATTAGCCCTATTTAAATTTAGGAATACAGGACAGCGTTTGGAGGAGGGCAGTGGCAATGAGGACTCCTGGATTCTATTCCTAGCCACGGCAGTGACTCATGCCATGACCTTGTGTAAGCCTGTTGACCTCTGTGCCTGTTTACCCATGCTGAAGAATGAAAAGAGAATAAATACCTACTTTGCCGGGGTTGAAACCCTTGGTCAGAAAGAGCTAAGTATACAGGCATTCTTGGCAAAGTAAATAAATCATGAGGATATTTCAGAGGAGTTCAAAAAACATCTCCAGTATGAAGTTTCTACAGTTCCTTCAATTTGATCCCATTATTTATTTCAGTGCAGCACATATGGTCCTATCTTTAAAACACTGGGTAATGTTACACACTGTGGGATAAGTTACAGAGTGAAGATTTTAAATTAACATTAATGGGAGCCACGTATTTAAAGCCTATGGCTCTCTGCTGAAAGTGTGCCCTCAGGAGAGCTGTGCTGCTAATAATTTACAAACTGTCCAATTAAAAAATGTTGTGGAAAGTTCTAACTTCTGCAGATATATATTCTGAACATTATCAGAAAGGCTGTGGCTTTAGGTACGTTTGTATGTCAATACTTAAACTTCCATGAAACATGCTGTGAATGTTCCTAAAGGATGCTTGGGCAGTTACTTACCCTTTAACACAACATTTAAAATGCACATACGTGAAGTTACCCTGAAATAAACGGTAATAAATGCATAAGAAGTGCTGGTTTCTTTGCAGCACTGTTACATTTAACTTTTGAGGCTTCATTTCTGTTCTGTTGCTCTGCAGTCAAATACTGTATTTTGTGAGACACTACCAGATCAGAGAATATTGTTGGCAATGTTCTCATATTTGTGTTCCAGTTGTAATAATCATTTTGCCTATTTGTTGCAGAATAAGAATAGGACATAATTTATATTGTGACTTGAGAAAAAATATCCACATGCAACTGATCGTTATCAGGGAAACAGCGCCCAAAAAATCTCCCTCTTCCACGTTATCCTCCTTTATGTGTATTAGCCACTTGTGCCTAAATTGAAACAGACAGGCATCTCCAGGATCTATATTGTTACTTCCACACTTTACCTCTTGAACTTTTTCCACACTGTATTGTCTTATAACCCACAGAACAAGAAAAGACCTGTGGTCAGAGTTCAGTTGGTTGATGCCACATTTAAGCGCATACAGTAAAGCCAATGGGCCTGTTCCCAGCTATAGCCTGAGTATTGGAGCAAGCTGAAATAAAGATGCACCTTCCCCTACTGAATCCATGCCTGGCCACAAGCTGCTGGAGATGCTAATGATTCCAGATGTAACATTTTTATGTAGGATGACTTGTCCGCTCACAGAAATTACTCTAAGTAGTGGGTGAACTGAAAGTAGATGTTTTTCTGAGTAAGTCCATAAACTGATTAGCTTCACAGGAGGAAGCAGAACTTTATCAGCTCCCAGACATACTCTTCACTTTGAAAAGGAGCAGTCTAATTTGGGGACAGACAAAGGCAATGTTTCCCAATGTCATTTTCTCCTTCACTGACTACATTGATAAAATTATCTCTAATTTCCACAACCACTGGTCTCTTTACCATGTTGTTATCACAGTCCTGAACCATTTTGCATAGTGTCAAAATCTACCTGTTTTGTATTTTCACACAATACACTTCTATTCACAAACAAACAAGAAAAAAGAACCACAGGTACAATAAACAAATAATAAATTTGGGAGCTATTTGAAATGAATTAAAACATTTACTTACCACAATCAGCATTTCTGGACATATCTAGATGTCAATAAAATTGATTTAGAAAGTGTGACATTGTTGAGTTTTCCTTTGCCTAGTAAAATAGGACTGCAACTGGTTAAAATAAAATGACACAAACAAGCACACCCCATTGGACCACTGGCATTCAAAGCTAATGAAAGATCTGCCTCAGCCAGCACCTATAGAAGCTCTGTCTGTTCTCATGTTGCCAGACACCAAATGAATATGTTCTCATGCCAGGCTCCTGCTGGAATCACATGCACAAGTAAGGGCAAAAACACGTAAATGAGTGTTCACACAAAATACCCTTAGTTGCTTTGTTACTTTCATTTTTCTTAAGTTAATATTAAAGCCTAAGTAGATTTAACTGGATGTGGAGTATTAAAAAGTCACAGTCTATTCTTAAGCTACAAGAAAATCCAGAAACTCGTAACCTTCATATCAGCATTGTCTGTAGTAGTACGCAATTCCAAAAAGCCTCAGTCCCTTCAGCCTATTTCTTTCTTTTTTTTTTTTTTTTTGTGTGGAAATGAAAATTCAGGAGAAAATAACCCTTTCAAATCATAGTTACCATGCTGGGCTGGCTGGCTGGTGTGTTATTTAGTGGCAGAGCAACACAATCTGATTTCAGTGTTAAGTACGCCGCTTGTTATTCCTTTCACAAGAGGTTCTTACAATCCTACCTACAAAGATCTTATTTGTGCTTGATGCACAGCATCCTAGCAATAAGCCTGTAAATTATGTGTCAAAATACAGCATGAGAGTTATGCAGGTGACATCTTCACTGATCCTCTGCCAAAAACCCAATGAACATTTAATACATATCAAAACAATCTTTCTCTTTTTTGAATCCACTATCTTCTGTATTCTATCTGTACATGTCTGCTCCATCTGGTAATTCATCAGGGCATCTCTTCATGCCTTTATTTGGCCGGTTGACACTACCCAGTGATGCCCTTTGGCTGCTGTTCCTCCTCCTTCCCCTGGCGATGGGCTCTTGAGGGTCTGAGTTGGGCACCGGAGACACGCGGGAGGGTCAGGGCATCCCGCACCTGCAGCAGCACCCCGAGCAGCCCCGGGGCGTGAGGGGTCCCCCGGCAGTGGGGCTGCAAGGACAGGAGACCACGATGCACCACCCTGCAGAGTCCCAGAGCAGTGCCGGTAGTAACACGCCGTGGGAGAGGACCAGATGTGGCTGCAGACGGGAGCCATGCGGACACAGGGCAGTGCTCTGGCCGGACCAGGACTTTCCTTTCCCTTTCTCCCAAACCCATTGCTCTGTGCTTATATGGTAGGTCAGGGACTGACACAGCAATTTCGACGCCAAGTGTGTAATTTACTAACAAAATATTACATTTTTTTTAGGCCCCTCTAATTTTCGTCGTTCCCTTCGACTACGAGCCCAGACGACTCTCCGGCGCTCCCTTCCCGTAATGCCAGGACGTCACGCACATTCCCGACAGGAGCAGGTGGGAGCCGGGCGACGCTTTCTCCCCTGGGCAGCACAGGGGCTCGCCAAGCGCTTGGATGGCGGCGACCGGACCCTTCACGGGAGACCGGGGCTGCGAACCGGAGCGATCCCGCCTCGGGCCGGGCCGCCTGTGCCGGTAACCACCGTCTCGGGGCTTATCGCGCCAGGGCACCGAAACCGGGCCTGGGAAAACCACAGCGACCGCTGAGGTAACGGCTGCCTGCCCCCCGTGCTCGAGACCCGAGGTGTCCCGGTGTGTCCCACCCCCTCCGCCCGCCCGCGCTCGTCCCGCGCTACCCACTCGCACC
>VWZG01000904.1:81760-102137 GCA_013396735.1 Grallaria varia
GGCCCCGCCGAGCCCCCCCCGGGAGCCGCGGGAAGCCCGGGAGGGGCCGGGTGTGCGGGCGGGCTGCCCCCCGGCCAGCCCTGTCCCGCGCCTGCTTTGGGCAGGGCAGGATCTCCGGGCGGGGTACCTGGGCCTGAGGGACTGCCCGGTGTGAACGGACCGACCTGGAGCCTCCCGTCGGGAGGCGGCGTGCCCGGCAACGGGCTCCCGCGAGCCGGAGCCGGCCCTGGCCCTGCGCAGTTTCACGTGCCCGGGAGCCGCCTGCGCGTCCCTCCACCTTTCCCTTCCAGGCCTTCACAATCTTTTGTTCGGCCGCCGTGTCGTTCTCCTCCCGCGATCCTGACAAACCTTCCTCGCGCCCGCGCTCCCCTCCTGAAGGCGAAGGAGGTTCTTCGTGCCTTCACTGGTTTGTTGCTCTCGTCGCATCACACCCTTCTTTGTCTGCCGGGCTCTTCGATTTCCATCCCAGCTGGTGAAAAATACTTGTCCTCGCTCTCTGTCCTTTCCCGATGTCTCTCCTGCCCTACCTATTGTCTCCTGTGCGGTATCAGGATACAAAGGTGGGAGGGTCTGCGTTGCCAGTTTGCCGCCTGTGTAAAGATGCTTCCTGGGAATGGTGTTCGCTCGTGTTTTCATGTGTGTGAGGCCAAATCCCGTGTAAAAACTCATACACCTTTCCGTGGATCTCCTTACTACTCTTCCTTAAAAATAACCGACTGTAACGCTTAAAGACCCCACCCTCTCTACCCGAAAAAAGCCCCACAGATAAAAACACCTAGAAACTTGGCGGTGGTAAGTCAGCTGGTATCCTGTGTCGGTTTGTTATGTTGATCCGTATCAGCCCATCCTTACCTTCGACTCCTTCCATCAGTTACACACCCATCTGTGTTTTCACACTTAGGTTGCTGTGGTCCCTTGGGATTTTGTTCTAAAAAATGTTTGGTGATACGGGGCAGGGATCTGTGTGTCCTGCTGTACTGTATGCAAACTTTGTGAAGTCTCGTGGGTTTTTAGAACCCTGTCTATGAATGAGCAACAATTGTGGACCCAAAATGAATTTAGTCTCCCATGAGTAAGGTTGCCTTTTAGGCTTTGTTACTGTGGAGAGGCTCTCCACAGAAATAAGTGCTTGTCCATCCCTTCTGTTAAAACCAAGAAATAAACCCTTCTGCAAGTAATCATTGTGAAATAGCTTGCAAAACCCCCATTATCAATATGTTAACATGCAAGTATTGTATTTCAGAACTTTTCTTCTGGGAAGGATCCTGCTTTTGGCAGATGCTGAGATGAAATACTGGACTGTGTGGGACCATTGGTTTGACAGAGTAGTGCATGTGAGGTTTTCAGCTTCTATAGTATTGGAATTTTTAATCCAGAAGAAGTACAAGATGGATTTTTTTATTTTTTTTTTAGAGGCTTCATGGATCTGTAGAGGTGAATTGATACACTGGGAACTGAAGTATTCTTTCACTTAAAAGAGGAAGGGCAGGGAAGGAGGGGAGTGCTGGTTTTGAGGAGTCTTTTGTAGAGGGAGTGATTTTTAGCAGCAGCTGCGTTTCTGCTGCTTTAAGTGTCAGTTGCTTGACAAATCAGTTATTTCAAACTAAGTTCTGTTAAAGCTGGTTTTTTTTTTAAGAATGCCAAAAAGTCATGAGGAATCATGTTAACACGAAATCTCTCAGCCTTGCTAGTTACAGAGAATTCCTCCTGGTCAGTGTTCTCCTGCAGTATGCTGCAAGAAGTCTTGACTTGAGGAGAGGATGCTGTGCTGAGATTGTAACACCGCCTGCTCTTTATAAAAACTAACCTGCGGTACTATATGGGAGTAGAGGTGTTTCCCTTCAGTATTTCATGGAACATTCATCTTGTTTGCCTGAACCACATACTTTGCTTCATAGTGGTGTGTTCATTTAGAATACAGTAAACTGCAATGTGAGTTTGTGGTCTCTGTAGTGAGTCTGTCTTTAGTGGTGGCTGCACTTCATGGGGGAGCGCAGGGGCTGCTGTGTTGTTTGTGCTGTTCAGTAATTATGAAGGGGGGAAGTGACTTGTTAGTTTCCTTCTGCAACAGTCAGATTAGTAACTCTCTGAAACAAAAATTCTACTAAATATAGTATTGCTTTAATTTAATTCTCAAGATTATTTTCCAGATTCAACATAAACCTATTGATTTTGCTCTTTGATACTGTAGAAGAACTCTGTGTTACTTAAATATCAGAATTATGCTGGGGAGAGGCAAATTTGCAGCATACAAGAAGCTTGGTGTTTTCCTGCACTTGCTTTATTTTAGTTTTTCAACTTACTGCAAGCTAGTGTAAATGCAGTGCTCAGGAACTACAGTGAGGTGAGAAATTCTGCTCTGAGGCTCTTAGGGGAGCTCAGAGGATGAAATCCCAGTTCCGCTTGCTTGATTTAATTTACTTAGTACCTGATAAACAAAACTTTGATCCTACAGATGCTTAATGTGTTTGTGAAGCTCAAATATTTGTTTGTCTGTGGAGGCTGATCTGACACGTTTAACCTTCAGAATAAAGGTTTCCATGCGCTGAGAAGAGCAAGCCTTTCCTTGCATTCAGCAGCCAGCCAGAAGGTACATTATCTGTAAATTTGTGATACTACTCAAGCTTTATTGCTTTGCCAACCTACAAGGTAGGAATACATTTCAAAGTTTTGACATAATTGAGGGCGTACAATACACTTTCAGAAGTGACTTACGTTTTTGCTTTCAAAATATATTATCTAAAAACCTCATAATCCATATTTGCAAAAATTGCATTTGAAGCTAAAATTGAAGTATATTAAGCAAAGTTGATACCTGTAATGCTCAATAGCAAACTTAGACTCACGTATAGCAAAGCAGTCATTCAGGTGTCAGGGTAGAAGTGGTAGATTGTTCTGTTGTTCTTGGTTCGTTGTGCAGTGTTGGACAGACATGTTTCACAACTGAGAAAGCAAATCTGCAGATTCTGAAGGTTAAACCATTCAAGGTGGAAATGAAAAATATTGTGAGTGTACCTTATGATTAAGATATATGTCTTCATATATGGGTGCTCATATACCAGTTTCTTCTAGATGAGAAGCTGCTTTAACTACTAAAATGCCAAGTGACAGGAAGCCTATAAAAGTTTGTTTCTTCCTGAATCTGCTCTAAGAAGCTGCACTGAAAACCAAGTTTAGGTCAAGAGTTACCAGTGTTTTATCAGAATTTATTGCGGGGGAGCGGAAGGTGGAAGGGGATGATGTGGCATAGTGGAAGAAAAAGGAGTGACTTGCTTGTGGGTATCCATAGTGGTATGCCTTGGTCTCTTGTATCAATGCCTTCACAACTCTGCATAGCTAACTGTGAAAGGCTAAGGATCTCCTTGGGTTTTTTGCTATTCAGTCATAGTTTCTAGGTACATTATCTGTTTCCCAGAACAGGTAAATTCTTGCTTTAAAGAATTGCGAGGTGTTCTCTCATTCATCTAAGGAGTAACTGACAGCCTAGTTTGTCCTAGTGTGTAGGTGAAATTTGGACTGCCTAACAGCCCAGGGATTCATTGCTTTTCTGTTACAAGCCTTACCTGCATATGTGCCTACAGGTCATATTTTAGGCTCGCATACGCATACATCTCGGCGTAGTTTTGTTGAAATGTATGAAACTGACTGATTCTTTTTCTTAAGTTTTGCAGCTGTATAACTACTTGTGGCAAAACTCATTGGATGCAGCATTGTTACAGTTGGTAAAGCTTTATTTTTTTTTTTTTAGTGCATCATAGTTTTAATTATGCATTTCCTGTTTTCTCTGAATCCTAAATGTGTAGTAGGAAAGGGCTAATTATAGTTAATAATGATGGGCATTTGAAAGGATTTTGTATGATTTTTCTATATGACTGGTAGACTGTGCTTGAGGCAATGCATTTATTTCTAGAAGTCAGATGTGAGTGATAAGGATCTGAGTAGGAACAACTGCATGAAGATATTAGAGTGACCACTTACCTTTAAAGTCCTTGAACAGTGAGAGCACTGACTTCTTTATTGCCCATTTATATCTTTCTCTTAGCTAAAATGGATCTTGTTCAATTTGCAGTTAAAAAATGTTTGCAGTGTCATAGTAAACGCTCTGAATACCTCTAAGGTTGCTATTTTCATTACTGCCAGCATTAGACTTCATTCTTTCAGAATTCATGCCAAGAATAAATGTCCCAACTAGTTCCTTGTTGCTTTAAGAGGAGGAATGGTCTCCTGTGGTGATGAAAAGGAACTGCTGCTGTTCAGTGAGCGAGGGATATGGTGGGAATGGAGTTATGTGGTATTACTCTACTGGTTCTGTTCAGACGTAGACTAATGAGATGTGTGTTTTGGGTCATTTTATTTTATTTATTTTTGTTGGTAGAAGTTACTTTAAAGTTGCTGTTCTTTCTAAAAAAACTAACATTTCTTTTGGGAATCTTGTAGAAGTTAAGAACCACTCTTTGTGCTCTGGTCTTCATCATATCTTTTTAAAGATCTTTTAAAACTGTATACAAGATAATTAAGAAGCTGTAATACTTACCAAGACACCTGAAGTCTTTCTGTTAGTTCTCCCGCTCCCAGCCTAGGAACTTGTATGTACTGAAAGGATAAGTTTCCTTAATTGATGGACAACTTTGAGTAACTTGAACTCCGTTTATCTTGTTAAACACAGTACTTACCAGCCCTTCCATCAGAATGTGTTGAGAGAACTTGGTTCTACCACGTGTTCTTTTGGGGGGATCAGATTGCCTGATGATATCTTAGGAACTTTTGACTTGTGAACAGGCAGTTCTTCTTAGTCGAGAAAATAAACTATTTAAAAGAACAAGGGAAAAAAAGGTGGGGGAGAAACAAAGCAAGCCTTGCTTTTGCAGTCAGATCCTTGTGGCAGATCCTGTTAGCTCGGCAGCCTTCTGTGAAGGTATAATGATCTATTCATGTAGATAGCATCAAAGGTTTCTGACCATTACTTGGAGGCCAATATCAGGGGGAAAATGAGGCAAATGTGCTCTTGTCTATGAAGAAGTGACTTCCTTAGCACCCACAAAAAAAGATTATTCTTGTAGGAAATTAGTAGCTGTTGTGACTCTGAGCTAGCAATTTGCTCTGTGATGTGGATTGTTACTTCCCCAGTTTCTGTGGTTGTTTCTATTCACTGAAATGGGTTGTGAAATAAGATGAATTGGAAGTGTATTTGGTATCATATACTTCATATCCTCCACTTCATCTTTTATGAGCTGGTTTGTTTCTCAGGTGCTATACCCTTTATTTTTCTCTGGTCACCTGGGCCTTTCTGAGTTCAGACTAATATCTGATCATTTGTTTTCTTGCTCCTGCCTACTTTTTATTTTGTTCTTACCTCTGTTCCTCTACTCCTATTTCTGGAAATTGAGTGGGAGACTCGTTGCCTTAGTTACAGTGACTAACTGTTTTAAAGTTATTTATAATGTTTGTGTTTAAGTAACCTGTATCATAATAGGAATCACAGAACATTTCACATCAATAAAAAAATAAACAAAGCAGTTCATCAGTAAGTGCTGGTAGCATGCTTACAGTTCTGATTCGTGGGGTTTGGGGTTTTTTCCTTCATTATTGGGATGGAGGACAAGTTCTAATCTGGCATTTAAAGATTAATCTGAAAGAAGGTGCCTTGGTGTTATCCTTTGTGCAGAAGAGGACATAATATTTAAGCTCTGAACTCAGGGAATGTTATTCTTCCTCTCAGACACTGGCACTCTCATCAAGGGATGGCAATATACCAGTTTAGCTATGTTAATTCAGTTGTGATTCGGGTGTTGATGATTTATACAGCACTGACCCATTTCAGCACAAAACCCAGAGCTAATGCAAGAGTGACAGGACTCAGTAGTTGGAAGAGACCTGTAGGCAGCTGTGTGGGTGCATAAAGAGGAAGCACCAGCAGAATATGCAAATAAGAGGGACAAAATAGTCAGTTTGTAGCGTCCTTGTAGACTGAGGAACTGCTTTTTAGCTGAAGCACCTGACAGCTTCTGTCCTAAAATAATGAGATGCTCTTTACTGTACATTGAATATAATCTTAGAATTTCATTGTTTATTTCTACAGTAATATATGTGAATTGAGTGAACAGTACTCTGTAAGTAGATTTACATGGCTATAGTCTACCTATTTAGGGCAGCCTGAGCACAAATATTTTTCTCTCTAAATTACTGAAACTGTATTTAAGAAGTGTAAAGCAGAGGTCTGCCTATTCTAACACTGGGGGTTTGGGAGAAAAAAAAAAAACAAGGTCACTTTGCTTAAGTTTATGTTAAACTTCAGAACTGCATTTACAGGGATGAGTGTGAAATGTAACTGACTCATATTAGAGCTTAGTGAATGTTCAGGTTTTATTTATTTGTAACTTTGCCTGTTTACATGGGTTACTCTAATTCTGACTGTGTCCTGAACTGTTGTAGTCATCCTAACTGCTTAATGTTTTCATACTCTCAAACAATGAACTTCATTTAATGGCTTTTCTAATTCCAGTTGATGAGCATTTGCTTATATGTAATTCTTTATCATATTGCAGTCATACAATCATACTTAACGTTCACTCTTACTTTGTGCTGAGATCCTGTACTTGCTTCCACCTGGTGCAGAGAAGAAAGCATGGGCACATCTGAATTTTTTTTTTTTTTACTTTGGAAAGTGAAAATAGTACTTTAATGGAGGAAGAGAAGGGAGCACAAGCAAGGATTTGTCAGCATGACAAAATAAGAATGAAATTGCAGTAGTTAAAGCATTGAGACCAGAATGAGCCTTTTTAGAGTTTACAGGATTTCTCTCAGTCATGACTAATTCATGTTTTGTTTCTAGGTTTTGCTGTTTGTCCTCCTTGATTTTTATTTTGATAGCTCCATCTATGCTGGTCCCCCTGACAGGGAGGAAGTTGAACCTTCCATTAGGAACCTGGTCATCTAGCAGTAGGCAGCACAAGAGACCAAGGATCCGCCTAGCTCATAGCTAGAGGACCCACTTGAGTAAGACACTTGAACAAGAGGAAGAAAAAAACACTCTTAGCAAGTTCTGTAGTTCTGTACTAACATAATCTGTAACTAATGCATAATCTAGTAATTTAAATCCATTGCTGCAAACTGAGTTTTGTACAATGTTATGGGTAATTGGTATTCTCTCCTTCCCTGTTCCATCTTCAGGTCATCCGCTTCTGTCAGTTGCTTGTGCAAGTGGGCAGGTAATCTATGCAAAGTCCTTTCCATCCTGAGCTTTTGATGTTTCTTTCCTGCCTCAGGTCTCTATGTAGTGTCTCCTGACACTTCTTTTACTCACCAGTGTCTCCCCACAAAGTATTGTTGGTAGATTAAAATGAAGAACATGAAATCAAAAAATGAAGAAAAACAAAATATTAACATTATTTTTCTGGTTATGTTATTTCTTGTTTTGAATTACTGAAATGTCCTAAGTCATTGTACAATGATGCTTCAGAAATAGCACATTAAGGAAATTCCCTACCCATCTCCTCTGTCCCTTTGTAACAGGAGAGTTTTGTTCAGTTCTCACTATGATTGTAAAACAGGAGGATCGATAGGAAAAGGTCTTACACTTAATATACTGTGTCATTGTGCAGTCTCTGCCAAACTAGAACCCTGTACTGGTACTGCCTGATAGCTTCTATTTCCTTTGCTCCTGTCTGAGTTGCAGAAACAGTATTTTGCTTTATAGCTCTGCTGTATCTATTGCTTTTTTCTTTTTTAACAGTGCTTTCATCCTACGAGATAATTTTCAGTGTTAAGGAGAACTTGTAGAAGACCACTTTCTCTTCTTGTTTTCTGTCACCCGCAAGGTTACAAATGCTATTACTGACCTGCATCATTACTGATACTGTAGTAATCTCTCAGCTCATTATTTATTTCTTCCACTCCTACCCCATGATGTTGTTTGTTGTTTCATTCCATCCACATGCAGTCAGCCACTTAAAGTTTATTATCTAACACTACTTAGATCACAGAATGAGAAAACTATTAAAAGAGAACCTTTCAAGTAAAGAATAAGTAACATTTTTTGACTTGTCCATAGACAGTTCTGCATTCTTTTTACCATAAGTTTAGCAAATTATAATTACTGCAATCAGAGATGTAAACAGTCAAGTTAATCTACTTCACAAGAAACACAGCTCAAGAGAGAAGTTCTTTGAAGGTCTTCATAAAAAGAATAAAAAAGAAAGGTGAAGAGAGGATTTGTAAAACCCTAGAGTGAGAACCAGAAGCACAGAAATGGTTAGCATATCACAGATTGTAAGAGTCAGTGAACAGCAATGCTCTTCTGATGAACTTTAAAGTTTCATAGTCAAAGGTCATCCAAAAACCAAAGCTACCCTGTGGAGCTCTGTTTACAATGACTTCAAGCCATTGATTCCTTTTTCTGTCTACTACACCTTTCTATAGCACAGGAAGGGGACTCTCCCAGCATCCGTAATCTCAAACGAACACTGAATAATATACAGAAGAGGATGCCTCCTGCTGTTTTTCTACACCCACAGATGTAAAAAATGGTTTTGGATGAGGTATACCAAATTTGGCATCCTGGAAGGGCAAGTGTAGCTGCATGCAGCCACACTTTGTGTTTTTGAAAGGACTTTGACTTTACACATTGTGAATTGGCTTTTTAAAAAATAAAACCTCTCAAAATTTATGAAACCATAATTGCTTTAAAAATATGGTATTTATCATAGTTTGCATTTGAACAGATTAGTTGTGTGGTTCTCACACCTGAAGGTTGATAAAATTTGTATAATGCTCTGCATATGTGTTGAAACTGCTTTAGTAATCATTAACATATTAAACTTATTGCATACATAATTCAAGAATAACTACTAGAAGCACTGTAGTTCATGACTTTGTGCCCAAAAGCAGTAGAAAAATTTTGCAGAAAAATTAGCATGACTGTTAAAAAACTGTTGATTACATCTTTCCATTTCAGCCTAATTGTCACCTGGAAGACTTTCTCTTGCTGTAGCAATGGCTGTAGGAAATACCTTACTCATTTAGGGCATCACACCGATTTCCTGCCTTGACATCTGACCCCTTACATGGAGGAGCAGCAAGATACGTTTCCTTCTATAAAGGTCCCTACTGGATCTTACATAAGACAAAGAAATAGTATCTCTTTGAATGACAGGAGGAATAGCAATGCCAGAAGTGTCTGTGGAGACTGTCAGAGGAGAAGTTCAGCTCCTCTTCCCTGGAAGCTTACCGTACCAATATTAGCAATGCTCTCCTCCATGTTGATTGGAGATGTTGCAAAGTTGTTTTGGAACTGTCATGGTGGAGTGAGTTCTTTAGAATATTGGCTCTTTGCTTCCTGAATGACCACAAGCAGAAATAAACCTTGTAGACCTGGAGCTCGGTCTGGTTGACTGAATGGAAAGGCAGAATGAACGTGCCCGCAGAAAAGATCTCAGAAGTGTCTGCTGGAGCTCAGCCTTACATGTTGTGAGAACTCATATTACTTCTACTGACATAAATGTCTTTTACACGTGTCCACAAAAAGCTTTTTTTTTTTTTTTAAATATTTCATGACTGTAGTGCCCACTAATTCTTCCTTAATGTTGCCTGACATGCCCTGTTTTCAGAAAAAGTGACCTGGAAAAGTAGGTTGGATAACTGAAGAAAAGAGGAGGAATTGTTGGAATTATGTCATTTGACCTCATGGTTTCGTGACCTGCACTTGAGTGGAGTTCAGTGACATGTAGCCTGGCTGTGATGCGTTGTCACAGGATGCCTGTTCAGAATGCCAAGTTCTTACTTTTCATGCTGTATGGCATGGCTGCAGAAGTGAGGTGGCAACTGCTTTGGTGTATGTTTGCACTGTCTTAATTTTTTCACTAGATCAGAAACAATGAAAATGACCTGTAACAAGCGAGGTTAAATACAGACAGGAACAGTAGGGTATGTTTTTCTTGTTACTCTGTTTTTCTTTTAAGAGATTAATTAACAGCCAAAGCTACGCTAATTATATGACTTGGAAATTATCTACCACAATGAAGGCCAGCATTTTCAGCTGACAGATAGGAGAAGGAAATACAGATATACAGACTACTGAATGCAAATATGTTTCTGGTGTAGGGTAGGACTGTGTGTGTAAGAAGTGGAGTACATTGCCTGAATCAACCCAGTTCTTTAAAGTCAGTGGAGTAGATAGATTTTCATGAAAGGGTAGGACTTCAATAATTTTAGGATGGAGTTTGATGGTGTACTTCTCCTTGGGTTTAGTTGTTTGTTTTTTCTTTTTTTTTTACTTTCCAAGGTTCTAACAGTAAATGATTGAAACTCAGTGGCTTTTTATCTCTTGCCTAAGGCCATGGTTTGATATTGGGTTGTAGCTGAGCTTAAGCAGTCTCTCACTCTTTTTTTTCTGCAAAGTAGTGAAAAGGGAGGGGAAAGGTGAATTATTTAGGTTAGCATAAAACTGTGAAGTTGTTCCTTGAAAGTGTTCCTTAGTAGGAACTAGAAAGGAGTGTTTTGGCTCAGATAAACTCACTCTAATCTCTTTGTGTCAGAAGTCCTGTAATCACAGATGATGCGTCTTGTGTCAGTGTCTTTTGGTTTGGGGGCTGGAGTTGAGTGGAGAAACTTGAGTGTGGTCTGCCTTGGACATATCTTTCTGAGAAAGTAACTTTAATGCTGTTGGCCTGCAAGTTCTTACAATCTGTTTTGAAACTCAGCAACAGGCTTAATTTCCTTTTCTGCTTCCTGATTGTTTTAGGGCTTGAGTGTGGTTGTGAATTCCTCTTTAATTGTGAGGGAACCTCGGGTCTTAAGGAATCTGCTTCTATTTATAACACACCACGTTGACTTACATTGAAAACACTGAAAGAAGAAAAGTTCCTCTGTAACATACTTGTTTACGACATGCACTACCTTTCAGGACCCTCAGCTTTTCCCGTCTCCTATGTGACAACAGCGTGTCGGTTTTCTTGCCACATTTTAAAGTTGGGTTTTTTCCCCCTCTTAGGCTGATCACATGCTCTGTTGCTCAGTTTCACATTTGGAGCTCTGAAAATGACATAAAAAAAAAACTTTCTCTCACCTTCCATCTCTTCTTGAGAGGTTTCAGTGAAGGTTTAAGATGGTGTTTAGGTAGTCCAATTACCTGAAAACTGTGTGCCAAAAGCAGTCTGAATTTGCAGCAGCCTTTTTCCTCATAGAAATGTGTATAGACAGAAGGCCTTTCAACAGCCTATGCTTCTTGTGTGTGCAGCTTTAATTCTTGGAAACCATCCAGTGACAGCTTGGAGTCATGCCTGTTGTGACTAGTGATCCCTCTATCTCCCTGCTCAGAGATATATGCTTGGGGTAGGGAAATACCTAATAAGAAAATATGGTCATAGAAAAACGCCTAAGTTGAAAAAAACTCTACAAATAGTAATTAATGAAGCGTGTCAGTCTAAGAATAAACTGCAGTCTTCTATAATAGGAGATATTTTTTCATCTCAGCTCTATAGGAAATGGAAATTAAAAACAGTAGTTAAGCTTACTGTTTGATATTCCACATATCGCCTAGTATAGTTGTATGGATACCACAAGACAGGCACGTTGGTTGTGCAAATATTTTTATTAGCAGCTAAAGAAGATAGGATTTCGAATCACCATCAGTGAAAGCCTTATCAAGGTGGACTGTTCCTTACTTTGTGCTTTCTAATTTAGATTGTGCTGCAAAGGTGTTTAATTCAATGGGTTATGGATGAGGGTATTCATTCTGGCGTAGTTTTCTGGAATAAGCAATGATAAAAGTACAAAGCTTGGTTTAAATAAAAACCAAACAAAATTGGGCATGTCTTTTGACTGTAAGAAAGCACTGGGAATAATTACCTCAGCAAATAAGAATACAATAGAATTACGCTCAACAGTCTCCGCACAAATAATTGTGGATATATATGTGTGTATATATATATACACACATACATAGATATGTATATCATCTCTATGTTTGTGAGGACTCGAAACTGCTCATCAGCACCATTTTTTGGTTTGGTTTTGGTTTGGTTTGGTCTTTTGTGGGTTTTTTTAACTTTTAGCCTAAAAACCGTAGGCAGGCATTCAAGCACTGCTTTATGAGTAGGTCAGCTGTCTCTCTTGTGGGCTAGAGGATGGAATTGCTGCTTCTAATAGGTGTCAAAACCCACTTGGGTGACATAAAAATGTAAAACATAGACAAATGAACACTAGAATGTAGGAAGGGGGGCTGGAATGAGATTGACAAACATGAAATAAAGCCCATAGTGTTAATAAGAAAGTAGTCTGGTAATTAAGAAAGCTTACCTAAGTATCAGATTATAGATTTGCTTTGTAAGAGGAGAGAATATGAGAGGATAGCAGAATCTGCTGTAAAAAATGAAATTACTAAAAGTATGCAAAGTTTTGAGAATACTTGTATTATGTAGCTATTAGTGTTTAAAAGTCAGCTTCAGTGTTGTGAATTAAATTACATTTATGGTAATTTTCTCGCTATTCTGTACTTAATGTTCCTTGTCTTATAGGAGATACGGAGTACTTTTTGTTGTGCTTTTTGTGTTATGTTTTACAAAGGTTCTCAGTGATAAGACTAGACAAAAGGTTAATCTATTTTCAGTGTGGTTTATTGGCATGGATTGTGGGAACTTTGAGGGAATGCTCAAACTTGAGTACATAGAGAACAGGGCAGGGAAATTTTTAATTTACAAATTACATTAGGGAAAGATACGAATATTAACTTGTTAAGATTTAAGTATACCATCTACTTAGATTCTTTCATTCAAAGAAGTATTAAAAAGTAAGATTTAAGTAGTCTATATCTGTTGCCAGAGGATTGAATTCAAACTGCTTCATGAACGGAAGTCATGAGCTAAGCGCTTGGAACAAGCTTGTGAAAGTTCGCTGTTTGAAAGAAGCATTAGACGACAGTATCCTCTTCTGGAACAAATGGTATTTTCTTTACAATTACTCCTCTTAATTGGTCTGTTCAGTGAGGAAAAGAAAAGCTCCTCTTACAAAGTCTGATAGAACTGTACTAATCCTAGAATTTTGATAGACTTTTGACCAACCCCCAAGTAATTGATTCAGCTCATTAAGTGTTGTATGAAGGTAATACTATGGACTACTTAACTTGAGACATTTTTGGAAGATTTTAATTAGTGGCACATGTAATTAGAACAACTTAAAATATTTTTTCCTGTTTTTCTTAGATGATCTGATAAAATAATAGATTAAAAAAATAAAAGTAATAAAAGTGAAGCAATGAATGCATTAAAGTAATCAAAGTCAAGTAATTAATTCACTGTAAAGGCTGTGTTATGTTATTTAAATGCATCCAAAAAGCAAAAATAGAAACCAAAATAATTCATTTTAGTTTGACTGGGTCTGACCTTCTTCTGAACACAGGTAGAGATTAGTTTAAAATGTGTCAATGAAGCAGTCAGCTGTTCTGAAGAGGGTTATGCTTTGTGAGGCTTATTTAGTGGTAGCTTGTTTGTCTTCACCCTGTGGAGGGATTTAAGCAGTCCAGGACTGAGAAGGAGAAATTGCTGCAACACTGCTTTGGTTTTTGGAGAGATGCTGGGATATTAATTTTATAGGCTGGTTCTTTTGTCTGTGATTTGGGTTGTGCTGGATCACACCCTGTTCAGTGCATGTCACTTTGCTGTTCTGTGTTTGGAACATTGTCTTCACATTAGGATTGGAACGCACCTCTGGAGATCATCCAGTCTAATCCTCTTGCCAAGGCAGGGTCACAGGAACACATTCAGGTGTGTTTTTAATGTCTGCAGAGAGGGAGACTCCACGACCTCCCTGGGCAGCCTGTTCCAGTGCTCTGCCACCCTCGATGTAAATAAGTTCTTCCTCATGTTGAGGTAGAGCTTCTTGTGGTTTAGTTTATGGCCGTTGCTGCTCGTCGTGTCACTGCGCACCACTGAAAATAGTCTGGCACCAGCCTCTTGGGCCCTGCCTTTGAGATATTTATATGTATTAATGAGATCCCCTCTTAGTCTTCTCTTTAGATTAAACAGGCCCAACTCCCACAGTCTCTCATAAGATGAGATGTCTTCTCCCACTCTTTTCCCATCTGGCCCTTCTCTTACCCCTGAAGAAGTGAAAAGCTAACTTACCATGTGGCACAATCCTTGGGTTCCTGTCTGTCAAGAAAAATTATGACTTGTTTTATTTGTTTTCAAGAGCGCTGCACTAAATACTTGGAGGTAGCCAAATGTACTTTGGAAATGAATTCTGCTTAGTCAGGGTAATGACAAGGCCTTAGTTTGGTTTAAGCAATCCACTTTAGATTGATGGTGTTACTTACTTGGGATTAATTTTCCGGGGATTGTATGTGTCCACCATGCCAATGGACTTAACTGTAACAGTTAACCTATCTTTTTCTCATCCCTATAAGTATTCCACTGTCTGTGAAATGTAATACTTTTTTTTAATAGTTTTTTTTCTGTAATGACCACATCACGCTAAACTTAGAAATTGTATTCTTGTGCACAGCAGCCCTCAGATGAGATAGAGAAGACGACTGACTTCTGGCAGTCAGAGGAATCCAGTTTTGTTCCCTTTGCAGGCTGTGTTGATGTAGTGGAATCTGCTATGGAAGGTCAGAATGCCAATTTTCCTCCTGCATTTATGTGCAAGTGGCAGTCCTGACTTAAGCTCTAAGCAATTGGCAGAGTGCAGGTAAAGGAGATGTTTGGCTGTGTATCCTGTCCAAGCAACTGGGTTCTTCCCTGGAGGAAGAAAGTCCTGAAGTGTGTGGTAGTATCCTCTGTGTTTCCCATTAAACTACACTGAACTGGAAAATCCAAATCACGTTTTCACTCAAATATTTGACCTGTCATCGACTGATTTGGGCCTCTTGTAAGGTGAAGTGCTGCTACATCCGTATTCTGAAAATGTGCTGGCCAGTTCTCTTTTAGAGTTTGCATTTTGGGGAAATAAAAGCTCTGTGTCACTGTGTTAAATCTTATATGGACACACCTGTGGGGAACACCTCCATTCCAAGTGAATTCTGACTCTTCCCATGTCCCATCTTTAAAGCCGTGTTTTTGTCCTCTAACAATAGGCTCAAAGCTGATAAGACAACAAAACCCCATGTGCCTTAGCAGTGCTGAGAATGTTTATGTGAAATTGCACACTGTTCAAAGAGCTGCTTATTCCATATATTTTGCTATTGTTCCAGTCTTTTTCTTAAAAGACATGGTCAGTACTATTAAGAAGACAACTGGTGCTTGCTTTGCTGGCTCTGGGAATAGGGAAATGACCACATGCACTACTGATCCCTGTGAATTATGGTACTTCCTCATTAAAGATCCAGCCAGGCCATTTGGATGCACTTCTGTTTTTGCTCTCAAAAATTACTATAAAGACATTCTTCTAAAAGGTATTGCTTTCCTACTGGGGAGGGAGAAACAGCTCTAAGGAAATTTTTACCTATGATGATTTGTTCCTGCTGGTGCATGAGCTATGTTTCCAGTAGACTTTTTTTTTTTCTGTATCTATCATTTAATTTCACAAGTGCATACTTATTTGTTTGAAATAGTGTGTGTGTTTTATCAATCTACCTGATAGATGTGTAGGTTAAGAGTATTTTCTAAAATGCTCCTAATCCTTTCTGGTTTTCCTGCCCTTATATTAAGTAGACTGGAAATGTTAAAATTCAGACACCTGAGAATTAAATTGCGATGATCAAAACCCATTAATTAAGAAATAGTTTCTTAAAAGTGATGTGCTGGTAAAAGATTACCTCACAAATGGCCACCCTGCTACCCTGTAAATACTATTGATCAAGTCGCATCTTTGCCTGGGCAGATACCTAAAGCATGCAGTGCTTTCCTCCCTCAACCCAATACACATTTTTCACAGTTGTCTTCCCATAGATGTTCTGAAATACGTCAGGGCTGTGTACCAGAAAGTCTCTGTTCCACAGTAATAGTCTGAGGGGTTTTAACTCTTCAGACCTCCTTTGTATTTCAAGCACCAAAGTTTCTGTGAAACCAAACTTTGAGAGGTAACCTGCTATGGACAAAATGGACTCAAATAGCTCTGAAACTGTGTTTTCTTCTTCGGTTTTAACAGGGATGAACACCACTTCTTGATCTGTAGTCCCTTCTTTGAAAGTGACAAGCATCTCTTCAGATTGGAAAGCATTACTCTTTTCTGGCTTTATCAAAGTACAGCATTTTTGAAGAGTAGCTATAAGTTCTAAAAAACTGTTCTGGTTGTGAACTTTCTTGATGGGTTGATTTATGTATGAACTCCTGTGACTCGTAGCATGCTACCTTATTTTTATCTAGATAATTAGTTTCCTAAAAGATGTGTTAAATAGTATTTAAAATTTTGTTCCCTCAGTTTAAGGAGCAATGTTGTGTACTTTTTTGTCTATCCTTTTGATGTTATGTCCCAGCAGAATTCATCTTCTGTTTGCTTTGCTTTCTTCCCAAATTTTTAAATGGAAACCTCTGAGGTAGCTAACAAAAAGAATTGTAAAAGTGAAATTGAAGACCATAGAAATGGCATCTAAGCTGCAGTAGTTAGTGTGTGTGGTTTTTTGAAGTGTGTCATTCCCAGGTATATCTTAAGAATTTTCAATGTTGATATGGCTTTTTGTATATATAATTATTATTTGATGTTAACGCATGTGGACATGCTGAAGTACTACCACCTCTCATCTGATGTAGGAGATGGAGCGTTAAATATGTTAAATTATATATCCTGAGATCCAAAATAAGCTTAGTTTTGTCTTGTGAAATATATTGCTTTTATTACAACTAAAATAATGTTGCTAAACTCAACCTTCCACGTAGTTTGACTGTCTGGGACTTTTTAAAAGAAAACTGAAGAAACCTGAACTTGGCACATTTTTCCAGTATTAGTAATTTGTTTCATGATAAGCCTTTACACCGTGGTTTTGACTTCCCTGAATTTGGATCCCCCACCCACAAAACTGTATTGGGAGTAGCAGCTTTCTGTGACACATTGCTCCAGATGCTGGTGATGGCTTTGTCTGCCCTTGCTGGCATTAGTCTCACACTGTCTGCGAGGTCCTCATTGTTTCTTCCAATGTGGTTATTGCTTTTACTCTGCACAACTTGGTTCAGCAGGCTGCTCACCAGTGTTGATTCCGCTGTGTTTTTTTGGTTTTGTTTTTTTTTAATTTGGTCAAGGCATTTTGTCTTGTCTCTGTAACAAATGGTTATCTTAAATAGCTTCTCTCTGAATTATTGATGTTCCACAATGACTTCATGCTCCAATCTATTTACTTTCTACTTTGAGCATCTCTGTTATTCTGTGAGATAAAAATATTTATGTGAAATACAGCATTAAGCAGCCTCTGCAGTAGTTATATGAGCGTCTCTAGGTATCTTTGTAGTGCTATAGCTTTCTGTGTAGAATTCTACAAATAATTATAAATTAAGAGGATAAGGTGTTCAGTGTCTGTTACTATAGGTAGTTCTTATTTTAGCTGCTAAGTCTTCCTCTATTTCCCAGTTTAACTGCTTCCATAACCATACGAGCAGGGCATCATATTTGCCTTGTGTTCTCCCTGCTGTCTTGCCAGACTATCCTCTGAATGTGAGTACAGATGGTATGACTCATTTACACTTGTCCTAAGCAGGCGAGGTACTTAACACCAAGTATGTGCCTCCAGCTTTTGATTCCTATGAAAAAAAAGTGTTTTCCTCTCCCCACCCTGTATTTTGCTAGAATTATTATTATTCAATCAGATTTTAGTTCAATTTCCTTTTAAAATTAGTCAAGCAATCTTTTTTTTTTTACCCATGACTAAAATGCAATTGACTTTATTTTTAAAAGATGCCAGAGTTCTAACGATTTTGCTGAGGCCACTTCTAAGTAGGAGAAATGGAGATTACCTAAGGAAATTGCTCCATCTTTGGATGTAGAAACATACCCTGAGGTACTGTAGACCTACTCTGCTACTTTTTCAGTACCTTTGGAATATAGATAACTGTTTTCTCCTAGTGTATTAGGAAGTTAGTGTATTCTGCAACACGAGTAAATGGGCAAACATTT
Organism: Grallaria varia; assembly: GCA_013396735.1. Lineage (NCBI taxonomy): Eukaryota > Metazoa > Chordata > Aves > Passeriformes > Formicariidae > Grallaria > Grallaria varia. The sequence goes on from VWZG01000904.1 coordinate 99,797, forward strand.
TCCTTTCTGAAACAGACTGTGTCTAATAGGCTTTATGTGATAGGTTTCGAATATGCTGAAAAATGGTTTTTCTTTCCTCTTTAGGAGCAGGGATAGAAAGGAAAACTCAGGAATTTGTGTGTTTGGTGTGGGTGGAAAGTTAGTTTCTTTTTTAATAGGATCATTCTTCCCTATTTTATCCATGCCTCAACTGAGGATCTGTGGTTAAAGGTAGTGCTGAGGAGCATGCAGTGTGCCGAAGGCACACTTGGCACTGAACAGCACCAAAGTGGAACTGAGAGCATGAGAAAAAGTGCAGGCTGATACATAGTCAAGTGCCTTATTTGTGTAGCTTGTCCCTTTTCACTTGTCAGACTCAAAATCAAGCTCCATGTTGCAATATAGAATTCTTTTTTTTTTTTCCTCTTGAAGGCAGCAAGTTCACTGACAAAAAGGATCAGGAGCAGCTTTTTTCTAACTTCTATTTATTAGTAGTACTTCAGATGCGCAAAACTTGGAAGTTGTTTTTTATTGTCCCATGGCTATGTCTGTCTACATATAGAAATAGTATAATAGCTCTGTTTTTCAACAGAAAGTTGCTTGGTTTTCTTTCAGTTGTTTCCCATATGTGCTATCTCTCAACAAAAATTTGGAGGACTAGCCCTCCCATAAACCTGTGTAGGTGTTTGTGGTCGAACCAGAGCTGCATATCTGCTCTTGCCTGGAAGCTGAACACTCTTCTTTAAGGCTCATACTCCCTCTGATGGCAAACTGCTGCACTTCTCTTGCTTTCTATGTTTGCTTTCATCTCTCTCCCTTGGTCTCCATTTTATCTTTTTGCTGTGATGCTGGATTAGGCTAAGTCACTTCATGTGTGTATGTGCATTTCACTAGAAGTGTAGTTTTAATAAAGCTGATAAAAATTGAAGGGCCCTACCAGACCGCATATATACTAGACAGCAATAAGCTAATTGGTTAGCTAGGGGGGAAAGAAGGAGCTTATCTTCTCTGCTTGAATTCATTTAACATTTTTAACTCTCACAGTCGCTCCTCTGTGATACAAGTGATACATACTTCCTAATGCTTGGCTTAAATTGATGACTAAATCTTCCTAAAGCTTGAATAAGAGTACTTTTCTCTTTTAGACTGAAATTCTTTGTTCCAGAAGTCAAGTATTTTGATACTATCAGCTTGTGTTTGGTACAAAAAAGATGGTACTCTAAAGACTTTGTTAGTCACTTTTGTATGGGATCCTTATTAAGAAATTACTGTGTTTAAAATCTTGAAATTATACTAATCAAGATCTAATACATAGAAAACAGATCTAAAAGAACTGTCATTGCAACTTATGTGTTAATGGTGTGATAGCATATGGTACTCTTTCATTAGTCATTGATAAGGCTGACACGTAGATTACAAATAGTGCAAAAGCTGTTTATCACGTGGTTACAGAAATAAGACATTATATACTTTGTATGTCTTTGTGTAAAATATCATTTTGAGAGAAAAGATAGTGGTCCTGTTACCCATGTGATAAATGGGCCTTTGCTACTACATTGTGCAGAGGAGAAGGAAACCAGCAGGTCTTTTTGTTCTCATTGCGTCTCCTTACTGCTTCAGCAGTAGTAGGTTCAACCATTCTTGGATGTGTTTGTTAAATTATTTAATTATTATTAAATATTACTAAATTAATTAAATCTAACCTTTACTTAACATCAATTATTTAAATGGATAAAGAATATCAGTTCTGGTTCAATGACACTGACTACAATAGCACTGTCAAGTACTCGCTGCATGTGGGGCTGCCTGTTGTGTAATGCCGGCAAGTTTCAGGTGGCAGAAGAGATGTTGGTAGAAGTTTAAAATATTGTAATGAGTTTTCTGGGGTGTTGACAAGCATTTTCTTATGGCACCAAATTGATGATGCATCTGAATCAGTGTGCCCTATTTAGTTCAGTTTGTAGGAACAGTTAGCACTGTTGGGACATCAGGCTTTCCAATATTGCCTTTGTTTGCTTGCTCACCGTTGCACCTGATTGGGAATCCTATTTAGTACACATTACACATTTGGGAATTTTGGTGGAGGTAGGTGAACCTGTAAACATTTTGGAAAGACTGAAGACTTTTATTTTAAGCCCTAAACATCTCCTTGAATGTGAAGTCAGTAGTTTTAAAAATTTGGGTGCCTATCTTAAATTTGTGAAGTAACTAGGGCCTTCCAGGAATTCTGGCACTTCTGTGAGACATGTAAAGGAATATGTGCTGGAAAGAATTTTGTCGTCCGGCTCAAGTGTTCTGGTTTTCTTTGGTGTGCTGCCACCAAGTGACAAAACTTGATATTGCTGCTCTTTTTTTTTTTTTT
>VWZG01000904.1:109372-150677 GCA_013396735.1 Grallaria varia
AATATGTGGAGCAGAATAAGTTTTAAGTGTGTTACCTCAGATTCTTTCTCCAGTGTGTACTTCAAGATGACCTCGTCTTAATCTTTTATAAATGTGAATAGGTGTGATATTTCCCTGGCTGTTGACCAGACGGTGATAGTAATGACTGAAAAATAAGCTCTCTTCCATTATGAGTGGAATTTATCAGCTTCTGCTTTTTGGCAGGGCTGGGAGGGAATGTACTGTAAAAATACGCTGACTGGCAATTTGCTTGTTCCATCTCTGTTAAAGCCAGGAGTTCTGTGGGACAAAAAGCTGATTAGATGTATCTCTGGGATGGAAAGTAAATCTTCTTGTCGTTCTTGATTAGGTTTTTATGTTACAGGAATGCTACTTCAAAAGATACAAAACAAAGCTTGTATTAAATAGAGTAAATGCTTGAGTCTTTTCCTCTTCCATTAGACATGGGAAAGAGATGGAGTAAAGATTTATTTTTACATTTTTTAAATAATTTTATTTTTTTTAAAACAGAAGACTTCACAGACTGTGCCAGAATGTTTAGATGTTGCATTCATGAATGTTAAAAATACGTTAGAGTAAACAGAATTCAAGTGTTGTTTTTTAGAAGATCAAGAAATTTGAAGTAGTATCTCTAAAGAAATTACATAATGGAGCTGCTTTTCATTTTTAGAACTGACAATATCCTCTAAATGGCTTTGTCGTGCATATTTAGGTAAAGACAAATATTTCAAAAGACTGAGTCTTTTTTCCCTAGATACTAATATTTCTTGGATAATGTTAATTAAATTAGCTTTACGGTATTTTAGAAGAGCCTGGTAATACCCCTAGCAAACAACATTACAGGCCTATTACATGTATATTACTCTTACATTTTTCACTGTTGAGCACTTTATAATTTTATTTAGCAAGGAGTAGTTTGTCAGTTCATCAGTCTTGAGATGTGTAATGTGTGACTTGACTATTTATACCGATATGCTACAGAGTTTTTCTTTGGTGTGGTGTTGAGTTTTTTTGTTTTCTGCCTCAATCAAGAATGAAGAAATGGCAGAGGTTTGGGGGTTTTTTCATACATATTAGACAGCTTGTTGAAAAAAGTGAAAGTAACACACTTCTACNNNAGTGAAAGTAACACACTTCTACTCTAGAATGCGATTCTGGAAGGAGCCTCATCTTTTACATTTGTTTTCTATAGTACAACATTGCTCGATAAAGCTTGTTACTACTTTGCCATAAATTGAACTGTAAGTGGTGAGTTTTGTTAATATGCTCAGGTAATCGTATGTCTAACTATGAAAGTTTTCATGGACTTCAAAGAGAAAAGGGCATTTGTGCAGCACCAGAAAATTATCCAAAACCAGTTTCTGTCATTTGGGGAAGAACATTTTCAGTCTCAGTCTTCATATGGCAGTAGTCCTATATATCTTCCTAGTCCCTGCTCTGTAAGGAGTTACAGCATCTGTGATTTCTTATCTGCAGTTTGGAGAGACTGAAGCTGGAGAGAAGAGGTACCTTCTCTTTCTGTGTTCCATGATTCACTGTTTGTGGGGGGGCAGGGACCCCCACTACTCATCAGAAATTAATGCCAAGTAATTTCTTATTATGAGAAAATGAGCAATAGACAAGATAATGTCCTCTGCATTTCTAAAGAGGACAACAGTTCATTTAAAAAAAAAAGTAATTGAAGTTTTTAAAAAACAGAGAAAAAATAGAACTAAGGGAGAGTAGATCTTAAATATTTTTAAATGTCCATGACATGTCAGTGTACATCCAGGAAGCAACTTGAGAGATCAACACTTCCTGTTGAAACAAAATTTTCTAGGGCCTTGAAATAATTTCCAGGCAAGAAGTTTACAACAGCTGAATCAGGACTCCAAAAATTTATATCTGTGTGCCTTAAAAGTTACATTTTCATAGTTATGTGGGGTTTTATTAAACTAGATATGTAAGTTCATTGATGTATTTCTAGATTCTGGTTTCATTTGCAAACCAGTTCCTGAGTTCAGCAGTGTTTTCTTCATTACCATACATTATGGGAGGGCTGGTTGCATCAGGTGTTTTCTGGGGAAGACACTCCACAGCTTGGTATGTAAGATCTAAATAAACAGGACTATTCTAAACTATATTACTGACTTTTTCTTACCAAATGTTAAAGTGTTCCTAATATATTCATTAATAATAATTATGATTATGATGATAATGCATTATATTAATTTGTAAATAATTAATTGTATTCATGTTTTACACATATCTGTTTCTTCTTTTTCATAATGCTTTTATAATATAGAAGTTGCGTGGCCAAAGAGTGGTAGAAAACAATTGGATACAACATGTCCTGTGGCCTCATTTCTGCAAAAACTTGACCAAATCCTTTCCCTTTTCATCCCTGCTTGTTTGCTGAATGGGGTTTGGTTATTTGTAGATTCTAAGATACCTAATCCTATAGATTTTTAGAGGCAGGGGCATATAGAACTTAATATTCTAAATGTTTTAAATAAGTAATATGCAGCTTGTGTATTGTGTATTATGTGTTGTGTTTTGATACCATCTTTCTGATTCTGTAAGCATTCCTTTATAAAGCCTTTTGTTGGCTTTTAGGAATGCCAAAATTTACTTTGCAAGTTCTCCTCTAGGTGTCGTCTTAATTGAATAAATCACTGATTGAAGTAAGTGTGAGGAAGATTTTGGAAGAAATTAAGCCCAAAATAGGGAAAAAAAACCCTCACAAACCCCAAGCCCCAAACCAAAAGTTTTAAATCATGTATGGATAATTGTGTAAAGTTGTAACTGCGTTGTTGTGGTTGTATTTAATACATAAATTGCTCATGTGTGGATTGTGGATACATAACTGTTTTTGTCAGCTTCTTTTAAAGTCTGGACCCTGAAATTATCAAGTCTTTTCTTACTGCCATATGCTTTATAAATACTGTTAGTACTGTAGGGGCAGTTTGATTAACATAACCTATGAAATATCTGTGTTGTGAAATATTTTTTTTTTATGGAAACTTACTAGGAGTGATTTATGTATTGAATCATGAGAGGAGAAATTCTTTGAATTCTTTGCATAAGTAAGGTTTTGTGCAATTGGAAAGAATTTAAGGGATGATATACTTCGTTGTATTAGTGTCCAAGTTTGGAAAAGTTCAGGTGACGTTCAAGCTGTTTTGAGATAGTTTTTTAAGGGAAGTACTGGGAATGGAGTAGTTCTGGTATATGGTTGATGAAGGGAGCTGAGCTGATGGCTGTGGGTTTGCACAACCATTGCATTGCTGTCTGTCGTAGTGAGCAGTTTGAATCTTCCCACTCGTTCTGTGCCAGCTGCCAGCCCATAGTGAGCCGGCTCAAACAATTTGCCAACAAAAATAAAAAGAAATAGAGGCAACTGGATCACAGTTACCTCTGCTGGCTCAGGAAAGGGATGTAAATGTACAAGGATCAGGTGGGGAAGGGAGGAGTGAACAGTCTGGTGACTAGCAGTTAAAATCAGACTCATCTACTTCCTCAGCTGCACTTTAAAAAAAAAGAAGCAACCCACAAACAAATTTCTAGGCTGGTAAACATTTAATTAGCATCCTTAAGTAATACTCTGTCATTCTAAAGTAATACTCTGTTATATTTTATGCAATTTCATTTGGTAATGGACTGCTCAGCTTTTTAAGCAAAGTGCTTTTTAATCTTCTAAGTATAGAATTGAAAAAATTGATTAGAAAAGTAACTTATGAGTGAATGTTGCATACTTGCTCCTGTCCTATAGTGATGTGCAAGAGCCCTATGAGAGCTGCTTCCCAGGTAGCCATCGAGGGGAGGACTCCTTGGAAGGTTTGAAGCAGGCAGGAAGATCCTTTTCTGCAGCTGTTTCTCCTTGCTCAGTTTTGAGAAAAGCCACATCCATTTTGCCAGCTGCTGAAGTTTCAGATGAGCTCTCTCATCCTGTAGTAGTGTGTGTATGTGTGTGGGTGAATATGTGAATTTTATTCAGCTGTGTTTTCTAGAGTGTTTCCAGTTGCCAGAAGGGGACTTTTTCTTGGACAAGGAGGTGGTGTTAGGTTTTCTTAAAAACTTCTAGGAAATTTAAATTTTCCCAGGCAGCAAATCCTGACATATGAGGGAGTTATTGTAAAGAGAATCAGAATACTATTGTAAAGAGAATCAGAATAAATCATATACAGTGACACTGTTTACATACTGAAGAGAAGGGGGGAAAAAAGTGGTGGTATCCATAGCAACTAAAATTTGTTTTGCTCACTTGCATATAGTATTTTGCATCACTGACATGTATGGAAACAAAAATCCCACTTGTGAGCAAGCCAGCTGAACTGTGGCTTCTGTGGCCAGTCTATTCATATCTACCCAAAACTGAATTAAAAGTATTGCACTAGTAGGAATGTTAAATGCATTTTTAGTATTACAGTAGTTAAATATTTATTGTTTTGTTTCAATTCTGATAACTCTTCTCTAAGAGAGAAACTGATTTCAAAATTCTTTAGAAGAAAACTTTAAAATCTTTTAAGGAAAAGCAACGTGTTCAGGACCTTCACCTCCCAAAACCCACTCTGGAACAACAGCCCTCACCACAGAACACGCCCCCTTCTTCCTTCTCTTTCCCTACAGCAACACTCATCCCTGGGTGGGACAGGGAGGGAAAAGCCTGGGTTGTAGGCAGATTGTACTGTCACATGACTAATCACTAGGAAAATCTGAACAGAAACTTCTAAAGGCCGTAATTTTTTTGTTTTCTTTCTTCTGATTGAGAATTTTGGAGCTATGAAATATNAACTTTCTACTATGAGAATTTCACTAAGGACAAAAATGTAGAATAGGTGTTTTTAAGCAGTAGATTTTGTTGTCCTTTTCTTGTTAACAAAATCAGATCTTTGTTTTGAATAGTGGAAATTGTGTGGCCCTCTGAGAAAATACATGCTGCTATCACTCTGTCATTCTAAGCAGTTTCCTCTTGATAATGCATTTTAGTTCTTTTATTTATCAGACTGTTACGCTTATGAGTTAATAGCAGACAGACATTGAAAGCTAAATTAACTTTCATTCCCTAAGCTGGCCAGATTTGGGAAGCGTTCTCTCTCCAGGGCGCTTCTAGTAGGGGAAAAGCAGTCTGCACTATATAGTAGCTCCTACTTAGGTTTATTTTCCTTCCTCAGTCCAACCTGTGCTGCTTCCCCACATGGTTATTTAATCACTGAAGGTCAGTGAGGGCTGTATAACACTTCTTTGGATGTGTTATCCTGCTCTATTCTCAGCTTTTCATGGGCTGTTCATCATTCCTCACTCTTAATTGGTTGTGTCTTCTTGCTCTTCTGACTGGATTAACATTTTGTTAGTATTTGCTGCCGAAATAACACAACTATGACTCCAAGCAAAGCATGGGCTAAATAAAACCCTGCTAATATGGCTGAAACAAGACAGGTAACTGCTGTAGCAGAATTTCCAAGCTGATTTTTGCAAATAGAGCTAAAATGAAACTTAAATAGGCGTAATTATCAGTTTGGGATTGGTGGTTTCTGACCTTAGCTCACAGAGGTATGATCCACTGAGCTTCTTGAGTTTTGTGCTCTGTTTGGGAAAGGGAGTGGGGAACAAAAAACCAAAAAGTCCTTCCCTTTTTGTTTATTCTTTGATAGTTGAATGGTTCTGTTGAAAACAAGTCTTGTAGATTTTTTTTTTTAATAGACAACTGCAATTTGCTACTTGAGAAGAGCAGCTGATTCTGGAAATGTCCTAAACTGATGTGAGTCATCACTGAAAGTTCTAAGTAGTTGAATGCAATGTTTGTTTCCTCCCTTCCATGGCTCAAAATGGTATGAATCATTTTTTTAGTGTTTCCCAGATAAAATAGTCTGAGCGGAAGCAGTATATGTTTCTGACTCAAGTTCCTAAATGTTGGTGGAGCACTCCCAGCAACTGCTGGTTTTGATCATGTGGGAATTCCATAGCAGTTTCAGACAAATGTGTAAAAGCAAACATTTTGTAACCATGGCAATTTACCCACGAGGATTGGTGTGGTTGGTGACATAAAACTGTGAAAGCCCTCTACTGACTGGCATAGCAGACTTGATTTTTCTGCCTAAATGGTGTTAAGTGGTACAGGATAAAAATTCAGCCACAAGAATCGCTTTTCAAGTGTGTAGAATGTCTTCTAGAACACTAGGATTTGTATTACATTTTTATATGGCTGCCTGCTACTGTTCTGCTAAAATGAAGGTGTCTTTTATGAACCCCTGTCTCCTTTGTAATTTCATATGCTCCTAATCAAATTCAGGTTCTTTGTTCTTTCTACATAAGTTGGAGCATAACTCAAAAGTGATGGATGCTCCAGTGTAACTGAAGTGGTGCTAAAAAGAAATCAGTTAGCTAATGAATTTTGTAGGGGGAAGAGAAGGGGAAAAGGAAAAGAATGGACATATCTGTGTTAAAGAATGGTACTGGAAGGAATAACCTTGATGTGGCCTGGAGGCAACTGATTTGTCTGTCAGCCCAGGCTCCTCAAACACGCTGCAATGACACCTTTTATATGTCGTCAGTTAGAGTAGAGATTGGGCTTGAATCAGAGTGGTCATTCACCATAGGCAGCAGAGCAATTCTCATTTCTAGAAATCTACCTGGCTTAACATTTTCTTCTTCAGAAGCTCAACAATATGGCAATCCAGCAGAGGTTTAATGAGGAAATTATAAACTTTATGCCACGTTTCTTGGCTTCAGCTAGAACGTCCTCATTTTCAATCTCAGCATCAGCACTGTCCAGTGCTGAATCTGGGCGTGTTGCATTATGCTACCTTTGCTTTAAGGGGGTTTCCAGCCTTCAACTAAAGAACCAAAGTGAGGATAAAGGTTATTGGTTTGCAGCCCATCCAGGTAAAAGAGCCTCAGTGGGGAAGCTCACTGGCCTACGGAATGTAACGTGCTCCTAATTGTCTGCTGGATAAACAGCAGTTTGTTAAAAGACAAACCAGAAAAGCATCTGAATTCAGGGAAGCTGGGACTTGTTCTTCTTCCCGTGTAACAGTGAAAGATCACACTCAGGGTTTTTTTTTGCGTAAGCAGGTGGCAGGTGAGAATTGCTTCTTTTCCTTGGGATGCAGACATATGAAATTGGTTTCAGTGCATCAGAGCAAGAAGAAGCCTTCTGTATCATGCATTAGAAAACCCCAAGGACTTTATGGCATTCCAGCATGGAGTCTCTGAGAGGCCTGTGGTGATCTTGTGCCATACAGTGTCTGTCTTTGAAGCCCAAAACGTGCACCATTTGCAAGTGCCTTGATTCCTGTGAAAAAGGGAAAAGCAAGCCAATTGTATAATGAAAAGTGTTATGTTGACCCTTTGTGATGTGGGCTAGATTTTTTGTAATAAATGATGAGTTTCTTTTTTTTTTTTCTCTGCAGAAGCAGTATGTTTCAGAAAAACATTTTCAAAGAGGAAATATGTAAAATCAGCACCTCTGTTCATCTTCAGAGTGTGACTGTAGATCAGTAGAAAAGTAGATCAAAGGAGATGTACTAATTCTTCTCAGTGTATGTGTTTGCCCACATGCCCAAAGGGAATTCTCGTAGTTGCTTTACCAGCTGCCCTAATGTAATTTAGTAGGACCATGTTTTAGTTAATTTATGAGTGGCACAGTCCATTGGTATAAACACTTTAAAGGCAATGTGATAGATGATATAAAACTATGATTAGGAATTCCGCAGTCATTCATTTGCTCCTGCTGAGCTACCTGTTTCTTCTCCTTGGGAAAATGTCACAGCATTTCTTCTGAAGCATCAGGCTGTCAGTGCCAGCTGTGACAGTGGGTTAATGTCTTCCGATGTGTCTGGGTTGTTATTTTTGCTCAGCTATTGTTGCATTCCTGTCCAGTCTCACCTCCCAGCAACTGGCTGGACGTGCTGGGAGAGGATGCTTGACATGTGAAAGAGCAAACAGGGACTGCTGAGACTGAGCCTTTGATTTTTGTTTTGTTTGGTTTTGTCAACTCTGTTTGAGAGCTGGTATGCACAGCTGAAATTGCTGCCCTCAGTAATGATTCCTGGAAGGATACTGTGATTATTACCGTAATTGATGCCATTTTCAGTGCCAGAAAACAAAACTGGCTGGTGACATGGTCTGAGCTGGAAGGTTCTAAGGAGGGCAGTAGTAGTGCTCCTATCAGTGTCTTTTCTGCCTTTGCTCTGCCAACAGGTGGAAATATTTGTAACCAATGTGTGGGCCTTGCTTTTTGTTTTAAGAACACATTTTTTAAAAGCTGTCATACTTGCAAAAAGCCTTAAGTGTACAGCTAATAATTGTGTGTTTGTGTGGGTTTAACAAATGCTGAAGTGTTTTGCCTGCTTCTGTCTTGGACCCAACTTTTAAGATAGTATCTTCTTCATTTTCCAAGAAGTCATCTTCCATCACTTACCTTCTCCCAAAAAGTGAAGTTGCTTTAAAAAACGACCTGTCTCCTGTCCAAAATCCACACCATACTACCTAGTTTGTCAGCATCTATTTGTCTCAGTGGATACAAACTTAACTATTCATAACATCATATTTGGATAGGCACATCTTTTTGTGGTCTCTCTTCCCTGAAAAAGGAATTATTTTGACTTCTAATCAATTTTACAAGACTGACAATAACAGTGTCAGACTTGTATGGTTGTTATTTAGAAAAGCTGTTGGGTGTAACAGCTGCCTTCTGTTTCGGTCAAAAGACAGGGAGGTGGCTGCTATTGGATGCAGCTGATAAATCTGATGAGTAGGAGCTCCCAGTCAGAGCACAAGCACATTTTCAGCAAAGTACTTTGAAACTCTGAAGTCAGACAGACTGGAGGACTTACGTACTGTTTGTTAATGTAAGAACAGATTGTTGATTTTGATTACAGGGTCGTACACTAAAAGTGCACAAAAAACCTCTCCTGCCAGTGAATTTAAATCTGGCCTTAAAGGGAAGTGTTGTGGATGACATCCTAGCTAGAAAATAGTGATGGAAGATGCAGTACCCTCATATTTTCACTTTCTTTAAAGAGAAATAGGACTTTTCTGGTTTTTCGTTTGTGCACAGTTTTTGGTGTGTTTTTGTTTTTTTTTTCTGATTGATAGGCTCCTTATTTTGGATGTCAAAGATAAATTAATACCTTTAAAAATTTATCTTGTACTATAGTGGCTGCGAGGTTCTTCAGCCAAGAGTTTCTCTGCAGGTGTATTGTTCAGATATAGAAAACATGCGAGAAGTCTTAAACAGAAAATTGCTTACAGACTTCTAACACTTTTAAGGTGTTTTATTATTCTTTGACCAGATAATATTTCTAAAGTATTTTTAAAAGGTTACAGTTTGCTTAAGTATACAAATTAAGTGTATGTCTGAATCACAGACATTTTGCATTATTAATTTTTTTATGCTGCTCCAATTGGGAAAAGTTAGAATGAATGCTGGATTATTTTTCTTCTTCGTTGTATTTGCTGAGATGGTTATTCAGGTACTAGATTTTGTTAATTGCAGCATCTTAATTCATAGTTCTCTAGAGTAACAGAGACTATATACTTGCATGAGAAAAAGAAATAGGAACTGCCTATGGTGTCTGGAGGTGCAAGCAGAACTATTTTGCTTGTCCTTTGAGGCAGAAATGTGGAGTCCAGGGGTTAAAACTATTCTTCTTTTCCTGCATCCCAGCTGTGCATATGCTCTGGAATAAGCAGAGTAAAACTGGGAAGAAAGGTAGTAATTTCTTGCTTTAGTCTGTTCTTTTTCCTGACTCCACCTCATTCCCTCAGGAGTGGGGAGGAAACAGCAGAGAAGTTCAGAGGAATGACTCATAAGAAGTATTCTAGAAGTATTGTAACTTATATTCATGGTGATGCTGAACACTCATCTCTGTCTATATGTGATAAAAATCTGCTAGTACTGGGACACAGCTATTTACTTAGAGCTGTAGCTACTGCAAGCAGTCTTTGTCTTCTGAAGGAATCCACAGATTAGGTACTTGCCTTGCAGAGCTCATACTTGAGACTCACTTATTTCTGAATTTTTTTCAGTTTCTACCGGAAACTGACAGAACAATTTCCTTCCTTTCCTAGACTCTTAATTATACAAAATATTACATAAAATCTCAGCCCAGAAAAAACTTGGTAAATGCTGGTTGGCAAGAGAGAAGTCTTTATTGGGGTAGGTTCTTTGATATTGAATGTGCTTTGGTGAGGTTTTCAGTGTCATCAGCACTGCTGCTACAGTTTCTGCTCATCCGTTCCTAGAGAAGAGGGCAGATCTATAGAAAAGGTTGCTATTTTTAGCTGATTCAGAGTTGATGCTTTTTCTGCCTGGTGTCGGCATGGCTGACGTCTGTGTTTTAACCTGCAGGTTCCATTCTTGTAGCATATTTTCTTTATATGCACCCCTGAAGGGGTGTTGAAACTTGATTTACTTAAGGGCAAGTGTAGTATGAAATTTGCAACACTTTTATTTTTTATTTGCATACAGCTATCATGTCAACACAAAAGCGGTTGGGGTTTGGTGGGGTTTTTTTGTTTGTCTTTTGCAAAAATGCATGTCCTTATTGCAGTCTTTAAAATTGGAGAGTTAAGTATGGAGATCTTACTTTGTTGACAGATATTGTGAAGGTTATCAGACAGATCACCACACACAAGCCCCAGCAGACATGGTGTTCTTCTTTTAAGTTAGGCCATTTTTGAGTCTTCTTTCCTACTATTCATTTAATAAGCTGGAAATAGGTGACATTTGGAGAAGATGTGCAGTGATGACCTGTTGTCTTCAGTTATTTTAAATTTTCTGAATATAAACTGAAGAGAGTGCAATGTTCTTCATACCTTTGTAAAGACCTGTTATGATTCTTGAATTAGTTTGAGGAGCAGAGGCTTAAATTAATCTTCTTGTATTTACTCTGCTTTCATTCTCTTACTATTACCTCTTCTCACACACTAAAAGTTGTTAGTCTATTGATTGGTTTGGTTTCCTTCAGTAGAATTGTGAGCAGCTTCCATTTTTTGGAATATCTGTTAGGCAGCATTAGAAACTGTATTCTGCATACCAGAGGATACCTTGGGTGGTTTTTTGAAGTTGAAAGAAGAGCCCATTAAAGGTGGTGTCTGCACTGAGGTGAAGGCACAACTTTTGGTTGAAGGGGATGGGAGAGGGAAATGCAAGTTCATTGTGAGCGAAAATTAAATGTTTCTAGAACTAGGTTTTCCTTTGGTTGTGGAAGTAATTGCACACACACAGTCCTAGTGTGAGTCGGGTTTTTTTGTCTGCTTACTTACATGGTTTAATTTGCTTTTGAGATCAATATAATATTGACTCAGTTGTGTTGGTTTTTTTTCTAATGCAAACTGTGACGTAGTGGCTTTTAACTCTTTGACTGTAGTAATACCACCATTCAAAAATGTATAATGTTTGGCAAGAGATAATATGCTAACTTGCTCTGGGAAATAGTTTATATTAATTTTATTTTAATGATGTGTAAGATCTCTGGAATAATTATCAGAGTAGATTAAAATATTCTGTTTTTTCACAAATAATTGAGTGTGAAGACCTGTCCATTTTTAGGTTAGCTATTGAATTTCTAGCTGACTTTTGGGCATTAGTTGCAAAGGTAAAAAATTTACCATGTTCAGATAATTTGAAGTAAATTGGACAGATATCTCTACCCAGCAATGTTGGTATTTCCAAGGAAAATGTGTGGAATCCTTGGCCTTTGCTTACTGTATAAATGTATTGACTCTTAAAATGTGTTAATTTACACTAAATACATGGGCTTAGCTGAAAAACCATTATCTAGCAAGTGTGTGTGTATTGTATGAAACCCAAGGATGCATTTTGTCAGTATGCCACTTGTAGACTTAGTCTGATTTTAATTTTTTTTTTAATGAATGTTTAGTGTTGAAAATAAGCTCCAGTGTCTGTTCCATAGGGCCTTTGTCACAAAAAGAAAGCAAACTGTTTTCTGTGTTGGAGTTTCTGTGTTCTGTAGCAGACAGTAGGGTGTTGCAATTGCTGAGCCTTGAGGATGTCCATGTTTTTATTAAAATTGGTTCTGCTGTGGCCAAGACGACCATGCCATATATTCATGTGAATCTGTGTTTTTTAATTTATTAAAAAGGTTGGAATGCTAGAACAAAGCATACAAATGATTGCTTTTTTGTTATGAAGACCAGAAGTATGAAATTTCAAAACAACTGGACTCTATGTAATGAACAAAATAGAATTTATGAAGCTGTTTGTGAGTCTTGGCATATTTTAATCTGGAATTTCATGGTGAATCAGAAACTGGTGCTATATTCTGCCAAGCCAGGAGTCTTGAGCTCAGGGAGCCCTTGGCCGAGGTGCTCTTTTGAACTTAAAAAAACTACATTCACCCACATGAAGTATCAGGGGGACCAGGGGGTTTTAAGCAATTTATTATGTTGCAGTGAAGCTATTGTAGACATTATTGCAAGAGAGAGCTAATGTGAGCTTTTCCTCCCTGTGGCCCCCAAAGGTGGGAATTCAGTAGTCTATTTATATCCAAACCATTTAACACAGCATTTAAACCTGTCTTTCTCTCTGCCTGGATTCATATGTGAAACCTGAGTGCAAATACTTTATTGAAGAGCTATAAACTTCCTCACCATTGACAAATTCTGATCTTAGCAGCCACTGAAGGACATCACAATTTGCCTTTATGCTGCACAGCAGGAGCAAAAACCCTCCCTTCTGTTCCTGTAACACTGAAGCTTATCCAGCAACTTTGACAGAAGCCATTTACATAACACACCCACAAGCCAGCACCATTTAGGCAGATTCAAGCTGAAGTATTTATTCAGCAAGTTGTAGGGCTTTATATTATACTTCATTATTATGGTATATTTTAATAATATGATATTCAAATTATATGTCATGTAATTTTTTCAAGGGTATGTTTGCCTGTACTAATTGCAAAAAACCATGGTTTTGGTCATTAATACCTGGCTTTTTAATAGTCAACCTATTACTTTAAGATTTTACTTTTAATTTAATTTTCAGAGTATTTATGTGGGGGCGGGTGGTTTCTACAATGAATTAAGCGAGGACTCTTTTGCTGCTCTGTCCAGTGCCATATGAAAGCAGTTAAAGTGCTGGAACTGTTTACTGCCTAAACTGTAGTTAGTCAGCAGGGCCAGTACACCACATTTCTTTGCGGCTTTCAGTGGAAAATATTAAACAGGCGCTCTTTCTTCAGTTATAGGATTTTTACGTTTTCAGCTGCATTAGTCACCAAAGTGGCGCAGCCGTAATTGCGAAGACTGTCCCCAAAAAAAGAGACGTTTTTCGGGTTGTTTTTTTTTGTGTGTGTGTGTGTGCCAGAGGAAGTTGCGCTGGGAGCGGTGGCCGGGTTCTCTGGTAAGTGTGACATGTGAGCATTCCCAGGCACTTCACCCTGCCAGGCTGCAGTCGCTGCTCTCCGGGCTGCTGCTCAGGGAGGACGCTGCCGTGCCAGCGGCTTGTGCTCTGCTCCTGCGGACTCGGACAGCCAGGCTGGTTTTTGGAGCTTTGCACGGCTATCTGCTGATTGTATAATTGAATTTTTCAAGGGAAAAACCTGATAAGCATAAGCTGTAACTGAAGAGGAGAATCGGGTTGGCGCAGTGACAGATGTTCGAATAAAGAAGTTGGCTCAGAGAAGATGTACGGAGCCTGATTTTTTTTTTTTTTTCTCCTTTTTTCCCCTCCCCCTCAAACTGAATGAAGACTATCATGGGAACTGCATTCACATGGTGATCAAAAGAAACACTTGAGTGATGAACTGCTTTTGCAGAAGTCGTCTAGGCGGTAATTTGAGCTTTTGTGTGCGGTAGCTAGCTTGTTTTGCTGAAGCATTCCTCTCGGCAGTATTCCTGCCTTACGCATTCCCTGATGGAGAAGGCGCAGCTACTGCCCGGTGCCGGGAGAAGGAACTCTCCGCATTGCTCGTGTCCCTGACGGAGTAACACGGGCTGCGTTGCTGCCGTCTGGGGAGCCTGCATTCCATCGGCAATATTATTCCAGGAGTTCATTGTCCCTGTGGTCTGACTCATCGCATGTAAATGTGCTGCAGCCGTGCTGCACGTTGCAGCTATTTTTCTTGCATGGGAAAGAATTCTTTTCCCCATCGCAGGTCCTGAGTAACTGCTGGAACTGAGATGCGCTTTTCGGGCTGGACTGTCTGTGGCATTGCGAGAGGAAGCTGTGGGGAGGGCAGGATGATGGGGAGGCGCGTTTATTTCCAGTGCCCAGAGAGCCTGCGGCCGCTGCTGTAGGACTGACCTTGCGGGAGCGGGAACAGCCGCGGCCGCCTCTCCCGGGGCAGTTGTTCCTTGTGCCGTCCTTGGCAGGACAGAGCCGTGTCTTCTGCAACAATGGTTGCACTGTGGGGGTAGGAGGACGTCGTGCTAGTTGGGACATTAGCAAAGACAAATCTGCTCGTGAAAGGACAGCTGTGTGCGACAGTGAGTGCTGTTCGAATGGAATTGGATCTTGGGATATTTTTATCAGCTGCTTCACAGTTTCGTTATTGTGGTTTCGATGCCTAAGGAATTTTTATTTTAAAAATATCAACTCTTTTTCATCAGTGTCTCGGACGATCTCGGGGTGCTTAAACCTGAAAAATGAGGTGTAAGGGGGGTTTGGAATGTCCCTTTTTAAATGCTAATACACCAGCGGTGGCACTCGCAAGTTCGTGAGGGCGAGTGAAACAGGCAAAGGTGTTTCCTCTATGGTCACTACTGCGATACCTGCCCTCTGGTTCCGAAAATACCACTGCTGGCATTTTTTTGTTTGCTGTTGCTTCCTCAAACGGATCGAATGAGTCGAGTCTGTATTGTTGTTTTGGAGGAGGAAGAAGATGATTCTCCCACATTTATATCCAATTTACCTCAGGAAAATTTGTCTTTACGTCCATCACCCTCCGGAAATGTGCTGGTAAGGCATGTTGTTTGTTGGCTTATTTCCTGCTTATAGTGCTGTGGCAAATACCAGTAGTTATTTCCTAAAAGGAAGATGAAGATGTACACTGTTGAAACAAAACAAGGTGGTAAAATCTGCCTATACTAAGGATGGAAAAAGCTGAAACTTAGTGGTAGGACTTGTATTTGCAAGGGTCCATTCTTTTTCATGCAGCCTTGTCTGTGGTGCGGCAATAACAGGTCTCAACTCTTGTATAATAGCAGAGGGTTTTTAGAAGGCTTGGGGTAATGTACTTGAAGTAAATGGGTTTTCTGTGCTCCACTCCTCGCTCTTCAATGGTACATTTATGTAGAACCACTTTAGAAACAGATGTAATCATTGTATTTTAATAATATGCTGTACTTATTTTGAGACCTGATAGAGTATGTAGTTAAGCAAGAACAATTCTAAGCTAAATTAATATGTCACAACCTTGATATAACTGTAAGATTCACGGTAACACTTTCTGGAAATGGTCAACACTGGGGACTGTGCTCTTATTGCTTTAAATTACTTTATTTTGTCAAGTGACTGACTTAAATCTTGCTAGCATACCTCAGCAGCTTTTCTTACTTACTAGGAAATCCTGCTATATTTAGTAATAGATGTGTGTGAGTGTGAATTTGTTACCGTGCTTATCTGATGCACTTTGCTTTCCCATTCTGTCTAAACAGGTGAAAGACATCCAGTAACTTTAGTCAGTTGCTAATGTAAAAGAGGATTATTTGCTTATACTGTATAGAATTTGCAGCATGTAAGGGCAGCCCTAATTTTATTATGAGGTGTTCTCTTTTCAGCTGTTATAAGCTTGTCCTCTGGGCCTTTTTTTAATACATATATATTTCATTGACTTAGAGTGTGTCTGAGTGTTTGAGGTTTTTAATATTTGGAATTTCTTTGATTCTAAATAATGTTGCTGGTTTCTTTATTTCACTGCCTGGGATGTTTTATGTTGTCATTATCTTGTGTTTCTGATATGTATCAAAAAACTGTATGTGTATCACTAAAACCTAAAATGGAGTTTTACTCTAAGTTGTGTTTTTTCCTCATTTCAGCCACCATTGGTTCAAGCTATATTTAATGGAGATCCTGATGAAGTTCGAGCACTAATATTTAAGAAAGAAGATGTTAATTTTCAGGTAAAACTGAATGTCATTGGCTTCGAATATGTTTTAATTTTGTTGTGATATTTTGTTTAGCTGTACTAATGACTTCAAAACTTTGCTAATTCTTGAGCTGGAAATGTTATGTACTCGGCAAAGTAAAGCCTATATTTACATTTAATACTGGGAAGCAGGAGTATAATTTTGCAGATCTGTGTTGATAGTAAAGACCTCATTCTATATTCTTTTCAAGTGTTAGTAAATGTTAGTTCTGCCATGCTGGTGTAACTGAAAAGTTTGTTTATACAGTTGAATCAGACTAACTTACAGAAAGTTAGACTGATAAAGTGTGATGCTATGTAGACTTTGGTTCTTTTTAAATTGAATATAGCACATACCTATCGTACACAACATAGTATAGTTAGACAATAATAAGAAAATAGTCTGGGGTTTAAGTAGGTAGGTTTTATAAGTCTAATGATTAAATTAGTAAGAATGAGAAATTGGATTTATATGTCCTATTTGTGGGGCTGCAAACTCAGGCACTGCAGACATAAAAATTGTACTGAAATGAGTTTGTTTCACCAGGTGAAATTCAAGATTTGAATGTCATGCAGTTACTGTATTTCTATTAAAATTCTAATTTTAACGTTTGACACTATGCCAGGTAATATAAACGCTTTACCTGAATTAGAAATCGCTTTCATTATTATAGCAGACCAACACAAACCATTTAGGGCTTAACGCTATAGGAATATGTGTAGCTGTTTCTCCTCCAAATGCATCAGAACAAGGGTGATGCTAAAAGGCAAAGGCTAACATCTATATGCTACCTAGTGGCCCATTTAAGGCCATGATAATTGCTTACAGTTTCTTCTGGAGAGATGTAAACCAAAACCAACTATTTAGTTTGGTGTGTCTGTTTTGACATTTAAAAGCATTCTGCAGAATTCATAGCTGAGAAATGCCATCTGATAAATACCACTATGAGGGAGCCTTCCCATTTTCTTGAAGAGCTTGAGTAGGACCCTGTGTAAGCAAACTTGATGTCAAATCTGAAGTTTCGTTTTGCTTGACGAGGTTAGACTCTTTTTTTCCTTTTTCAGTGTTTTTGTATGTCCTTAACCAAGATTATGTAATGAATTATATAAAACCAAAAGGCTTAATGTTCTGTTTAGTTAAGAGAGCATTAGCTGTGTATCCTTCCAGTGTCTTCACATGTATGCTCTGGTCCCATTGCCATTTTTATTTTTAAAATATGATTAGTCTGTGTTGTTTCTTTTTATTCATCCATGTGTTTAAGTCAGATTTAGCATTCATAACTATGGAGGTTTAGTATATTTCTGTTCTTTTTTATTATCTATTATAAAAAAACTGCTAAATTTCAGGGGTGGTAGAGGTTTTGGATTTTATTCTTTCTCAAGTTTTGTCAAACAGTTGCAAATAAATAGGAAATGAGCAGATGTGCTTAAATAGGAAACCTTGTAATTTTTGCTGCCTTTGAAGGGAGTTGCTTCATACTGCCAAGTAGTTATATTGTAGGTGAAAGAGACAAAATCTGGAGGTTTTTGCATTTTACCTCATAATTTTTTTTTAAATTCCCTTCTGTTTATACCCCTCCCTTTTAACAGAACATGAGTGCATCTGAGCCTTGTTACCCCCAAGGTGCAGTTAGAATTCATGCAGGACAAATATGTCATTTCACAGCCACCTTCTCCAGCATTGGCAGATGCTTGTCACGCATGACCACAGCTTCCCACCAAGGCAGTCCTAGTGCTACTACAGTATTTAATATCATTTTTATATCTGTCCTTTTAATGCTGTTTGTTGGGACTAAATGAGCATATAAATTCTCCCATTGGCTTGTGGAAATGAAGTAGACTGCCTAGTGGATTTTTCGTTGTGCCTGTCTGTGTGTGCATTTTGTTCTTTCCCTTGGGATTTTAGTTGTCTCTATGTACTTTGCTGGAGGTAGTATATCTCTCTATAGTCTAGATCCAAAGTTGCTCCTGGAGTTATGTGTTACAAATTGTTGTGAACACAAGGAGGGGGAAAGTGAAGAAAATCAAGTTATTCTTAGTTATTTACATTTCCTAAAAAAGAGGAGGATCATGATAAACTGTTTTGAACATTGTGGATTGCATTAGACCGGTGTATATGTGGGTTTTTTTCCACTTTGCTATCCAAGTGCTTCAGTACAGTTGTTTGAATTCCAGAGTCATTCCCTTCAATGCCTCTGCAGAGCCATTTCCCCCTCTCAAGAGCAACTAATTATTTTGCAGTTTGTATTTTAATAGTTGAGATTCCTTCTGTCCTCCCTTCCCCTGAACTTGGACTGGACATCTAATACTGTTCTGTGAAATTTTTTTTGCCCAGAAGTGAACTGAAGATAGAGCTGTTGTACATCTTTGTTATGACAGTGGCGTTCTTCTAGGAAAGTTGTTAGTGATGAAATGTGAGGGGGTTTTTTCCTTCTGTTATCATCTAGCCTAATTTACTCTCTTGCTTTTACAATATTTTATCTTTAATCACAATTGGCTTAATACTCTTTTAAAGCTAAGTGAGTTGAGTCTGCATATTTGGCTTCCCAAAGCTAGACTGTGGTAACTGTTTGGTGTTATGGTCATATCTAATTATTGCATTCAGTTTGGGCTGTATTAGAGCACTATTCTTAAAACAGATGATGTTTTCTACCATAGTGTTATGTTTAGAGACATTCTGAAATGGGTGGTCTTTCATAACATGAGTTGCTGTGTGCAACTGTAAGTTGATGTACAGATAACAAAGGGGCTATTTCAGGAAGAAGATTGTTCTCTGTTCATGCCACACCAGTCTCTTGAGTCACAGAGTTAGAAAGTTTGTATTGTATTCTGTCTGCTGCTGTAATCTTTTGTGAAGAAAGAGTAAATTGAGGGTTTCCCTGTCCACATAAACTGTGGTTCAAAGAGGCTTACCCTTTCTGCAAGTTGGAAATGTGCAGCTTTTTTAGACA
Organism: Grallaria varia; assembly: GCA_013396735.1. NCBI lineage: Eukaryota > Metazoa > Chordata > Aves > Passeriformes > Formicariidae > Grallaria > Grallaria varia. The sequence continues at coordinate 128,397 of VWZG01000904.1, forward strand.
AAAATGATTTATAGGAACTTTGGTCAAATGAATTGTTTGGAAGGTGATCTCTCCTGAGGCACCAATTAATGGAAAAATGAGGGGGGAAGGGGTTGCTTCTCCCTTCCCTTTCCTGAAAAAACTTGAGTAACTGTAGCTACTTGTCACCTGAATTGGGCTTAAATCACACATGTCAAACTGGATACAGTGTCTGTTACACGAGTGGCTTTTGCTAATCTTGAAGTGTATGTGTATACGTGTGTGTGTACATATATATACCCACTTAAAATATTATTATTTCTTGGTACCATCCTGAACTTTTGAGACTTGACAGAAAGGACAATCTTGCATGATAATGAACACATTTAATATCTCTATTTAATGGTGAGTCTCAACATTTCCTGCTCTTGCTGATTAGATTAGTGTGGCTGGTTTGAATTTGATGTACTTCTCAGCAGTTAGTTTCAGTTAATTAAATTATTTCAGCATTGCATTTTATAAATCAGTATTGGATTGGGCTTTATTTTGAAGGTCTGGAGGACTGTTACTGTTGTAAATGGTGCCATTTCTGTTTGTAATCAAAACTCCTATGATATATGTTCAGTTGAAAAGACAATGAAAATGGAATATTTCATCTCAGCTATCAGTTAAGAATATAATTCTGTGGAGGGAATACCAGCGCACTGTCAAAAATGATTTAAAGGTTGCAGATCTCACTACTGAAGTGGTTGTTCAAAATTGGAACAATTTTTCCTCCTCCTAAACCTATTAAGATAGTATTTCTTGCCATGAAAATTGATAGTTCAGGTAATCCAATATGCAGTTTTTATAACCCCATTGCACTTGATCTTAACGGAGGGAATAAACATCTGATCATCTCTGGAACTGCTGTCAGTGTGCCTCTTGCTCTTCTCACACTGAAGCCAAACAAGGACTTTCTTTGAAAGAATCCCAGAATTACACAGGTCTCTCCCAATGTTCAAAAGTGCTCCCTGTTCCTATTTAAATGGCAATATTGATGTATGTGACAAGTGATTTAAACATGAAACACCTGTATCTTACTGTATATTGTGCTTTGTGAGGCTAGAAGAGATTTAAAAGATGAAATATTCTAAAGCTGCTTTATATGTGAGTCAGTGTGTTTTTTCCAACATAAAATGTAATAACAGAAAGGGAAATTCCTTACATTGTACCATTATAGCCACAGGCATGTTGTAGCAGTCAGGGTTATCTGTATGATTTCTATGCTAAACTATTGGCGATCCAGCACAGCTCTTAATTTAATGTCTCTTTTGTAGTAACCACAAAGTAAAATAAAAATTCACCTGTACTACTCTTTTGTGAAGAAGGGATAAACAGAACAAAACCATAGAACCAAATGGTCTTTTGTCTGCCCTCCCTAACCCCCACCTGCATTAGACAGGAATGAAGCACTGCCCACCACTGCCATGTTTTATTGATGAGGTTGACAAGGGGTATGGTGCTGTAGCACCAAAGTGCTAGGTACAAACAGGAGAACTAAGTTTATATGTCTGACTGGTATTTTGAGCAGTAGGGTTGCTGTGTAGATGACTTGCAGATGAGATGTGGGCTCCATTCACAGTCCTGCCAAATATGTTTGCACAACTTCTTTGTGTTATTTGTCTGCTAGGAGAATGCTGCTGAATATTGTTCCAGGGTAAAATACAGCATCTTATTTGATTTCCTGTTAATTTATTTTTTTTTTTAGTTTATCTTACTCTGCAGGTCATTGCATATACTGAAAGAATAAGAAAACCGGTTTGTTAGTCTAGTGACAAGTCTAGAACTTCTCATACAGCATTGGGACTGGGTACCAGAAGAATTAGATTATTGAGGGTCTCAAATATACTAGTGATTTAAGAATGAATAATGAAAATTAAAATACAGTTTAAAAAAATGAGAGATTCTTTGTGATGATGGTGATGTTCAGCAAAGTCCTAAAAGAGGTTAAATAGGAAAAAATAGGTAATAAATGTATAGTGATCTGGCTTCCACCTTTATACTTCACCTTGTCTGTTGAAGTACTGAAGTAACAGGTGTTCTTCACCATACTTGAGAGCCTGAATTACCATGGAACATTATACAGACTTTAATAAAGTTTCATGTTCTGTTCATACAAATGGATCCTGTACCTGTGTCATATGTTAAAAGAATGTTTATATATGTTTTTCTGTGGAAAACTGTAATTGCTCTCTAATTCAGCAATTACATTGAAATCTCTCTCAATATAAAGAACCTTACGTAACTAAGTATCACGGGTTTGCTTGAAAACACATAAACGTAAAGCCATAATATGTAATGAGGTGAAATAGTCATTAGATATTTTCTTATCTTTGTATTAATTTTCTTTCTGTAGCCAGTTATTTTACCAATTACTAATGTGGATTTTTTGTTTGTTTATTTTTATAAAAAATGTACATGCATACAACTACAAATGTAAATTCACTTTAGTTTGACTTCTTGTTAAAGTTTCAGATTTTTCAGGATTTTTTCTTTCCTCTCCGGCTAACAATGAACTTTGCGGGGCGGGGGAGGGTGACACTGCCTCCACCTAGATAACGATCCGAAATTCCACCTTGATGGCTCTAAGGACAGTTCCTTTGTTTTTTTGTTTGGGGAGTGGTTTTGCTCCTTCACTTCACTTTTTCGGCTTGGCTCGACGCTGTTCGGGCTCGGCTCTCTTCGGCTCGGCTCGGCACACCTCATCTCAGCTTCAGCGGCGGTGAAGTGTGGACCGGCTGGAGAGAACTCCTGCGGGTTCTGGCTTCTTTCCCCTGTCTCCCGTTCCTGGCCCGGTTTCTCCTTGTGCTTCAGACTCACCATCGCCTGGCAGTGGCAGCGGATTGTGTTTTTCCCTCCTCGGGGCACCGACAGCGCCGGCGGCGGGGAGCCCCCGGCCTGACTCCACGCTCTGCCCAGCCTGAACCAGCGCCTTCCGGGCGGAGAACAAAGGAGAGCACGTCACCTGCGGGAGAACTTCTCACTCCGTCACTCCAGAGACTCATTGTTCAGAGGTTTTTTTTTTTTGGTTATAGAGTTGTTACCTGTTCTGTTCTGGTGGTTCATATATGCATATATAACCATATTTAGTAGTTAAGAACTGTTATCTCTCCTTCTACATTTTTCCTTCAAATTAAAATTTTGTTCTAAATTTAAAAGAGGCGTGATCTTTTCTTGAGAAAGGTATTCAAAATTGTTTTGGTTTTGCCCTAAACTAAGACACTTCTTTATGCCTCTAAAAACCTTTTTCTGCTTTAAGTTCTAGGTGTAAAGTGGGTGGTCTGTGCCTTTTGTTATCTGTAGTGCCATTTGTAACTTAGAGCCACTGTCAGTGTAAGTTAGTGTAAGAATTTTCTGGTTGGGACATCTGGAAGAAGTCACTCAAAGCAGGTTAATACATGATGCTTTTCAAATAGTGGTAGTTGATCTGCAGTGCCTTTTTTCTGGTTTTGGTGAGGGCAGGTTCAGGGAGGCTGTTTTTAACAGGCAGTGGAAATAGTTTCGAGAACAGGGGAGAAAAATAAGTTTTCCTCAGAGATCTGTATGGGCCAGATAACAACAATGGGAAGACAGGCATGTCCTGCTGCCCAAATGGTACTCACTTCCACTTCTGGAATACTATGACCATTGATCAGAAAAAGGCGTTATTCATAGTGATTTGTGATTTGGTCCCCTTGGAATATGTTTATAGGGAAATAATTTTCCAGCCAAATTCATCATTAACACCTCATGTTTCTAGATAAAGCTTTTGGCAATCAGGGCAAAGATACCCTCTGGGTTTTGTACCTGAACTGGTGAGAATAAATAGTAGTTAAAAGCTAGTGTAATGTAGCAAAGGCTAATCAGGAACTGTGCACAGTTTTTTATCTCTTCAAGCTTTGTTTTTGAAGAGGTGAGATTATGGGTTTTCTAACCAGTCTGTTTGTCCCAGACATGCACTATACCCAGTCTTGGTAACTATTTTGTCAGTTTCCTGCAGGCAAATTAGACTTATTTACATGAAGGACTTTTCATTGGCAACTGAAGTTGGCAATAAAAGCTTGCGATCATGCATTTGTTAGTGTGGAGCAGCATCTTATTGTAGTCCCTGGCAGGACAGACATAATGTCTGGTTTGCTGATGTGAATGTGAGAAAGGAATTAAAAAGACACCCAGAAATTAGTGAAATATTCTGAAGAGCACCATTTATTTATTTTTTTAGTTCCTATTTTAATAGGACAGGTTATGAACGCTTCATTTCTTAGTTGTGACCATTGCTAGAGAGTTTTGATCTGACATACGTTTTTCTTTTCTGAAAGTATCAGTTACTCTTTTTGGATTGAGCCTTTTGTTAATTTCCAATTGCAGGCAAGCATTTAATAAAGGGGCACTGTAGTTATTGTAATTTGAACTATTAAACTGACACTGTGAAAGTGTAGCTGCAATAATATTATGGAGTGCACAGTTTAGATATATTAAAATGAATTTTAAATTTCATGTATTCTTTCAAAAATGTTGTAATGTTCTGAGTCTCAAATCATGGCAGAGAAGTATTTAGTGAAAAATGGTCACTTCTGAGTTATTCATAAAGTGCATAGAAATATTTGCATGTTTCCTACTATATTGAGAACACCTTTTTCCCTCAGAGATAATTAGAATAAAGACAAATTTAATTTCCCAACTTATATAGTGTGCTTGTTGTAGCTAGTGTGATTCTTAATATTTGTATCTTCGCATTTTAACAATCAAATCTAGAAGAAAAATTGTTTTAAAACTGCTTGTTAATTTTCCACATTTTTTATCTATTTGTTATTCTGTTCAACATTGGAGCTGTTTATTTTTCCATGGGAAAGGTTTCTGCTTGGTTGAACATAATTTGTAATCTGTTTTTACTTTCAGTTTGGAATGTAGGAAATTTAGAGGATAAAATTACAGGTATTTGTGAGTTCGAAAGACTTTTTAATATGATGAGAACATAGGATGTGTTAAAACTTAGTTTGGTACTAGTTATTTTAATTCAGTTTCATCCTTTGAATTATTAAGCACAGTGATTCCCTTTGAGTTGTCCCACAAATGAGAACCATATATTGAAAGAGCACATACATGCATGTGTATGCCTATATATGTGTATACCAGTTATATATAAAGTGTGAGCTTATATATATTTTTAAAAGTGTGGTTGCTTATCTAATGTTAGCAACAGTAGGCATATAAAGAAAGGACAGTGAGAACAGTCCTTTGATATAACTGCAGGAGGTTGGAGAGGAAATAAAACATTCCTGTATAAACAAACACTAATAAAGAGAATTCCTCCAGTAAAATCCACTTCTGAGAAACACAGGCCTTTACTCTTGGCAGCGGCTGCTGCCTGACAGCCTCTGCCTGAAACCCATCTTCAGATGCAGGAGCAGAGGCCAGGAAATCTTGTGTTGGGCAAATGGGGGGCAGTGAGGTCTCACAAAGAGCCAGTGAACTCAGGGTGGGCATTCATCACAAACCAGGCTATTGTGCCTTTAGTCTCTTCTGCTAAATTCTTACTGAAGGATTTTTATTACCCATCTAAAAAACAATTATCCTTATCTCTTACTCAGAACAGATCTTTAATAAAAACTGAGAGGGCTTTAGAAATCAGATACTAGAGGCATTTTAAATAGTTGATGGCTTTATTTGATTTGGTATGTTTTCATTTTGTGTGAGGTATGTATAAATATATTTCTCAACTATATGGAAGAGAAGAAAATAGTATATCATTTTGAAGACTAATGGTGGTGTTCATCTTCTCTATCCTGCCTGCCCACAGACTTCTAATAAAATACAGCTTTAGATGAAGAGCATGATGTTTCTTTCTCCTTGAACTTTTGCTTGGACTTTTGGCTGGTGTGCATGACACTGCTTTCTGCTTCTCAGTAGTCTCTGTACTAAGCTTTGTAAATGTTTCCATCACAATCAGGAACCCCCATTTCCTGTGTGATCAGCCTGATGAAATGAGTCATATGAGACTCTCCTGCTTTATAACATGTTCACATAATTGTAATTTATTTATAAATGAAAAGTAGAAGGGATATTCAGGGAGGAACTCTGGTTTTGGAGAGAATGTTTGTGGTCTTGTGCAGAGCAGGGGCAGGTTGCACCTGCTGAAAACTTGCAGCCATGCATCAGTGTTTAATGTGGAGCTTCAAGGATGTCTAGAAATTGATTTTAGAAGGGCATTTTTTGAATAGTACAGGCCAATGTGTGTGGCGTTATATTAAGAAGACACAAAGCTTGTAAAACACCTTGCCACTAAACATGCTGAAGTTTTAATGAGGTATTTTTAAAGGAGGAGATGAAGTAAGTTCTCATGTGGCAATGTCCAGAGGTTATTTTGGTAAAGAATTAAGTAAGTTCTTAAAAACATGAATATTCATGTTACATATCTGAAGAGACATAAGGAGAAACTTTGCTGCAGGGAATGAAGGGAGGCTTTTTCTATAGGAAAGCTGTTTCTGCTTCTAAAGTATTGGATATTAGGCTGTTTGATCCATTGATCTGAAGCCTGACTGATTCCAGAAATGGAAAACTTTGGAGAGTAATTTTTCCAAATGAGGTGGAAAAGTGCTGCCAGTTCGATATTGTAGACAGTATCCACCAGCTACTCAAAGAAGATTTAAATTAATAATATAAAAGTTATTTACTGTAACTTTAAAGTTAAGTTGTGGATTTCCTGTTCATTAGTGTGGAATGTTTTTCAAGAATGTCATCTGTAATGATTAATCAGATATCTTTTTTTCCTTTTTAGTGGTTTAGAGTGAATCATGTTTTTCAGCCTCAAGACTAAGTGTGTCCAAATGGTGTTGCGTTTCTCTTCTGGTGTAGAAATAGATTCAAGATGTTTTAAATACAGATCTGTAGAATTAGGCATTTTTCTTCAGAATTGAAATGCTTAATGAGAGAAACCTGCTAGTTCAAAGAGAATAATTCCTTGCTTCATGTCAATAGTTATAATTAGCCTCTGCAAATGAGATTTTCAGATGTGTTGAGTTATCACTCTTATTTGAGTGATACAAACTAACCTTCAACAGATCTGTGGGATAATCTGACTAACATCAACAAATTGCTGCTTAGTACAGCAGGTTTTGTGGACAGTAGCTCTCAAGAAGTTACCATTGCAGAGGGTAGGATTCTCTGAAAAGAATATTGTGCTTACATGGCATGGTACTGCCTTGTACAGGTAATGAGAATTATTCTTTAGAGACTTCAGTATGAATTAATATTAGTGTGATGTGCTACTCAGGCTAACACTTCCTCCTTCTCATCAGGTCTAGTAAGCTCGCCCAGTACTATGCTAATGTGGTTTTACTGTTTGCTAAACTGGGCAAAGGAGCTTGGATGTCTGCATGGCAATGTTTTACTGTATTTGCCGAACACTGAATTCTTTTACAGTAATTGGGGATTTGACAGACAGGTTTTGTTTCAGTCACTGTTATTTCTTTAATGTTGAAAAATTGTCACTGATGTAGAGAGCCATGAATAATTAGTTCAAATTTAAAAGTGTTTCAAGAATTTTGTGTTTGAGTCTCTAGTATGATTCTTAGTGATAGTGATTTTGTAGATCATGTCTAATTTGCCATTTTACTTCTAGTGATTATTGCTTAAGATTGTAAGCTTCAAAGCATAATTGAAGTTCTGCATTTCCTGCTGCTTTTACAAAACAAGCTAGAGGCGAAGTTTTGAATAGTTAGAGCTTACTGGAGTTACTCCTGGCAGTTGCTGTGCCTGACATGCAAGGGATTGGTATTTGAGAACAGAACATCCCCACTGAAAGAGCAGAGAGAAGAAAAAAAGCTCAATAGACTTAATGTGCATTAGCTTCCAGCATGAACACAGTCCTTAAAGAATGCCTTACTGGTAAAAGCAAGACAGGATTTGAATTTGCTGTTTATTTGCAGTAATTTTCTGGGTGAAGACTTTCTATGCATAAGCAACATACCTTTGAACAAGACAATTTTCTCCACTTTGCAAGTGGTTAAAGCTGTCTTACATATGTGGAATATCTAATATGCTATCAGTAAACATAATTCCTTTGTCCGGTTCGGCCCTACATGCCTGTACATGGTAGTGTTTTAAGTTTCTTACATCTACTTTAATAAAGGATTGATGTAATCAAAAATTGTGGAAAGAAAGTGTCTCATTTGTTTCTGTATGATGTAGGGAGGTCTCTTCCATAACTGCCCAAGGAGGAGGACTCCTGTCCACTCCCAGTAGGACCTGAAAAGGCTCATACTGGTGTCAGATCTCAGGACAAATGAATGGAAGGTCATTGCAATGAGTTGTTGCCAAAGAGTATGCCCAATATCTGTCTGAATTATGAAGTTTGAGCAGGTATTTTCTCAGGCCTATAATGTCAGCCTGTACCTTTCTGTCTTCAAAAGCTGTGAAAATCTGTTCTCTTTTTAATCTTTTAAAGTCCTACTTTATTACTGTCCTTTCTGATCATTAATTTAATTTCAGTTTCTATTTGTATGAAATACTAGTTATATTCATATGTATGTATGTATGTAATTACGGTAACTTATAAATTACATGATGCTGACTTACTATCTCAAAGGAGTGTGCAAATGGTCTTGCCTTAGTTGCTGCGAGCTCTTCCTATAATGGCAGTGATCTTCTAAGTGGACATGGGATAAGCTTAGCCTAAGAAATAGTGCAAGTAAGATTCTTTGATCTTAAGGTAGCCAGCAGTTTTAGAGGAGTTTTGATCCTTATTAACAGAGGCTTTCTGTTGCATTTCTTTTGTAATCAGTGTGGGGGCTTTTCGTTTTCTGTTGCAGACCCTTGTTGGGTGGAAGTTTTTTTTTTTACTCATTTTACTCTCATTCCTCAGAATAGATGTATTTTGCAGGATTTTTCTTGCCTGACAGTTTGCCTCTATATTAGCATGGTTTGCATTGTATACTGTTTTGAGTTCCTTCCTTAACAGAAGGACTTTGAGTATAGCAACTGGATGACCTTACTTTATGAAGCTGTTTAACATACACACACCAAGAAAATGTTTTGGCTTGCTCCAAGAAGAGGTGCCAACATTATATGATTGAAAACCACATCTTTTCCTGTCAGCAAGACAATGCAGTTGGTGAGACAAATATCTGTTTTACATTGGACGTTGTCATTCGAGCAGTGAAAAAGGCAGAAACCCCAGCTTTTCTGAACAAAAGTGTCAGTGGCCTGAACGTAATGTGCTGGATTTCAAACTGTGATGGAAATGTGCATACCTTACCTAGTGTGGTGTGTGATCTTTCACTGGAGCATAAACAGAGCCTGTATTGTACTGTTTTCTCTCTTGGCATATTTTCTTATTTGTGTCCTCAAACATTCAGACACGACTCTGTAAGACGAGGCAGTCAGTGTTCCTCGTTCAGCCCACTGCAAGCACAGGCTGAGTTACATAACGTGCTCCACATTACTGTACTCTTATTATGGAAAGTCCATTGTTTTCTCATATTGCTTTATTTTTTCCAGAAATAGTTTCAGAGTTTTTGATCATTTTTGTTACCAGCAACTGCATTCTGATTAAAAGCTGGGGTTTTCTTCTGCCATATATACCAGGTAAATGTTTACAAATCATATGCTTGGCATCTGGGAAGGGTGAAGCCAAGGGAAAGTAATTTTAATGGTTTATTATTGGTTTGGGGTTTTTGGGTGGTTTGCTTTGTTTGTTTGTATGGTGTTTTTGTTGTTGTGGGGCTTTTTTGTTTGTTTCATGGGGTTTTTGGTTGGTTGATTTTTTTATATAGCCAAGTTCTGAAAACTGTAGAGGTTTACGGGTGGGTATTTTTTGATTTCAGTGGATTTTTTTGCTTTCTCCCCCACAGTGATCTAGTATATCAAAGAATAGTCTTGGTCTTAAAGATTGCTCTGTTTTTGTTCCTGAGTTAAAGGAAGGAATGAAAATACATCCAAAATGTCTCAGCTGCACTGTGAGATCAAGTTGCTCTTACCAGAGGGTACAGAATAGCTCTTTATTCATTCCATGTATTGGGCAAGAATTCAGTAACCTTTATTAGTGATAAATGGGACCAAATTCTTGATTCTGGAACTTGCAGTGAAAGGGAGCAGCTCACAAAACCTGCTCAGTTATTCAGGTCCTTATCCAATACCCAAATGAATGCTTGAATTCACTCACAAGAAATCCTAGCCTTTGTTATTTAGCCAAAAACATTTATATGTTATGTAAAAATGTCTACATAGCATGTAAAAATGTTATATAGACATTTTTATAGAACAGGCACCTAGGTTCAGCTTTCTTACAAGCTATGCTTGTTCCATATACTTATTCAAAAACCTGACCAGCAGAATCTTAATGGGAGGGAACATAAAGGTTAAAGGCTATGAGAAGACATCTATTGTCAAAAAGCACCCTGACTTAGTATTTTCAAAAAAAGAATAATCAAAGATAGATGTGTTCGAGGTGAGTTAGTTGGAAGTGGAAAATACAGAGATGTTTGGTTGTTTCAAAGTCTGCTTCTTGAAATACTTGACTACGACTCAAAAAGTCTTGCTGTGTACCTCTTAAGTTGTGAGAAATAAGGATGAAATGTCTACCAGAACACCTTAAACCTTCTTGGTCTCATATGAGTTGTTACTGATCATTTCTTACCTTTAACAGTAACAAAACTTCTAACAAAAGTAGGAAATTTAACTTCATTCACTCTTGTTACTGGCAGAAAAAAACCCGGTGTTCCAGAAAACAAATTTAAAAGAAACATAATATTCTCCAAAATTTCATCTGTTTTCATAGTAAAACAGCATAGTTTTGTGAACTAGGCATGCTCATGAACTGAATCTCACTGTTTAAACATCGTAACCACATCAAAATAACTTGTAGTTTTTCAAATGTACATGTTTAAATGAGAAATTTTTACTCACATTTTCTGATTGAGAGTTTAGCTGGCTGTGAAGCCCAGCAATCATAATCTTAGATGGAGTTTGAAGCTCAGTAGCTGTTCCTTGCTCTAAATGTGACTCACTTTTCTTCATTTTTTGTGTATCTTTCTTTTGGGGCCACTGTTTTAAGAGGACAGTTACACCTGAATGATGTCTTGTGCCTAATTCTTGTGATATGAGACAACTGGCATTTGATGTTAACTCTTCTGTTAAAGGTGTCCAGAATCGTGTTATTTAACAACATGAATTGTTTTTAGCTTCTGGTTCCTCTTTCACCAATCCTTTTTTTTGTAGTGTAGTATCAACTTACATTTAAATTTGCACTTCCCTGACTTTCTATGGAGATGAAAGTTTCGGATTCAATAAAAATTAAAGCAGTAAATTTTCTCCTGTCCTCTTCCTGTAAAGTTGGTCTACTGAGTGCCAGTATTAAAGACTTGATTGTCTTTTAGACAATGGCAATTTGGCATCTGATGTTTGCTCACATAACTTGAACTCTTGATATTCTTTGTGCAATTTTTTTAAAAGTTATTTTAAGGTGTTACTTAAAAATACTAGAAAGATACAAGTGAGTAACCTTACTTGTTTCTAAAAAGGAATTTTAATAAGAAGTGGTTGACAGCAAGTGAATATTCCAACATAATATGTCACTATCATATGGTATATCAATTATGTTTTTTATGTGAAAGCTTAATTTTAAAGGGTTCCCATGAGATTGTGTTCAGGCATTTTAGAAATGAACCAAGCATTTAACGTGCTTTTTATTTATAAGTTTTTGTATTGCATATGGATTGTATGTAATGGTTCAGTAAGGATAGAGATTTTTATCAAATTTAATTCTATTATTTGAATAGAATATAGATTAAATAATTGTTAGCTGAACAGGAAGTAAATTGTTTTCCATGGATTTTAGTGCAGTTCTGTGAACTTGAACTTTAAATTCAGTCACAGAAATTCCATTTTAAAAATGTCCAGAGGCATCAGGTTAAACAAGGATGATTTTGGAATTGCAAAATATGTCCACGTAGCAAAGCCATGCAATGGGAATTCTTCCCTGCCTCCTCCTGGTGGAGGTTCTCATTTGCATGCATGTAAGGTGGAGTGGTGTACAGATAGTGTTGTTCTGCTCTCCTCAAGATAAAGCTCAAATGTTTGACCTGCCTTTTTTCTGCCTTTTTTTCCTTTTTACTCTCCCAGTTTTGTGTTAGGGAAGAAATATGATTGCCTGGGATGTTCCAGTAGTCAGAAAAAGGAAAGATCAGTTGTTCGGTTATGAAACATGTTATAGTTGGTCACTGTCGTTACAGACTCTAAAACTCCTGTTCAGCATGTGTCTCTGAGGCTTCTTTCTTTCCCCTACGACTTTCACCATGGCAGCAGGTATCTTACTGTCCCAGGGAAGGTTTACTGACCAAGGTTCATTCTGTTGTTTTTATTCATTCATTTCTCAGGAATTTCTCATATAGCTCAATATTTTTATAGCCATATTTCTTAGCCTTTTATCACTGTCATTAGTAATGAAATCAGAACAGATCAGGTTTTTTTCTTTTCTGTAGTTTTTAATGCCACTCAGCATGAGTTCCCCTGCTTTTGCCCGTTCTCCCAGACAAGTTTCTGAAATATGGCCATATCCAAAATCTGTCCATTTGCAGTTGCTGAGCATTTGATTTTGATATTTGAAAAATCAGATTTTGAAGAGGAGGGGTTAGTATCCCCTTTGCAATTATGTAGCTAATAGTCTTTTCTTCTAACATGCTAGAAGTAGAGGTGTGGTGCTTGCTGCTTGATTTGTGTGTTAGTGTAGATCCACTGAAAATTATCTTGTATTGGTATTTTATTTCTTATTTTTGTTCCTTGTGGCAATTCAGAAAATTGTGAGCCTGTGCTCTTGAGAAAAATGCGTTCTTAGAATGACCTGTATTCAGGTAAACATTTGGTCTTTCCCAAAGTGATGCTTTTATGACGTTTTTCCAGGTGCTTTGTGGTTCTCTTCTAACTTTCCTTTTATTTTTTATTGTATACCTACCTCTGCCATCGAGCTTTTTAAGGTCTCCACAAGCTCACAATGCCATAACTGTCACTCACAAGATTTAGGAGTTTAATGCACAGCATGACATTTTTTATTATTGTTGTTATTATCATGTAGAATCAAGTCAAAGACCATGCACTACTAAATTGGTACTGAAGATCTTAACTAGAAACAACACTGGGGTTTGGCAGATTATGGGTGACATGACCCTTGTTGCTAAAGGCACTTTCTTTTCTTATTCTTTACAAGGCGAGGTCTCTCGTCATTGGTCACTGCTGTCTTAATGTGCAAGAGGGCAAAGAGTCTTCCCCATTTTTTTGTGATTGCTTGGAGGTCTAGACTTGCTCTGCCCTGAGAGATGACATGAAGAGGATATGTCCTGAAATTCAATGTTTAATGATAAAGTTTTACTCGTGAAAGTTTAATACTGGGCTTTCAAAAACTGTTTCTTTCAAATGCAGTACCAGCGTTCATACAAATAGTAGCATGAACATTAGTTCAAGAGGTTAATGAAGTCGGCATGACAGTCTAATCATTTCAGCTATAATGGATCTGTTATTTGGCTTCAAAAGATACACTGTGGTGAGCTATGTAATGTATTTTGTTTTTTCTTATTACTGTCATACTTTCTTCCCATTTTTAAGCATGCAGAAGACCATTACTGAAACTTGTTAGCTTGTTCTCTCTATTATACATCTTAAATTTGAAATATGGTGGGACAGTAGAGATCTGCTTCCAAAAAGTAAGTTAAACAAAATTAGTTAGAAATTTGTTAATTTCTGACAATTCAAAGTTCTGAAGATTGACTTAAGAAGTGTTGGGGAAAAAAATACAAAGCAAAGGAGGTAAATTACGCTCAAAGTAAGGTAGGGATATGAAATTAATTTGTTACAGAATTACAAGTTTTGAAAGCCTAGTACTTAATCTTTTTCTTCTTGTTTCAGTTCACTAATTTTCAAATTCTAGTTATGTGTTTTTAAGACACTATTGTCGTTGAACACACTTCCAAAGAGTTAGTGACTTGAATTATAGAATGAAGTACCTAACATAAACTTTTGAGAAGTTTAAAGTTGAAATGTAAAAGCCAAATACTTAAATGTGTTCTTTTTTTGTGTGGAGAAACAAATGCAATTAGAGTGTACAGTTATTCTGCCTGACAAAATGATAATTCTAAAAACTGTAGCAAAATCTGCAACTATAGTTCTGCATTCTGGTGAATCCCAAGTGTACCTCTGGAACTTCACACAGGGGGACACCTCTGTGGTGCTGGACACTATCAAAGAATTGGGAATACTTTGTAATCATGTTCTTATACATTATCTGTGAACCCAGGAATTACACATTATGCTGGTTGAAAAGTCCTGTCTCACTAAGCTAACTGAAAAATGCACTGTTATATTTTAAAATGGTTTCACTTAAAAGGAATGTTTATTAAAGCTACTACAGGGTATGTTGGAATTGAAACTCATTCAAGATTTATGGTCGTGTATTTAGGGTTGATTTCAGCCAGGAACAGATGGCTCTGGAAGCCAACAGCTGACAAATCATACAGCACAAAACACCTATTAAATGATATTTTGTAAGTGTGATCATGAAATAATGAGAGTATTTTTAAGTGTTACTGCAGAATTTGCTTTGAAGAGCAGATAGGCTAAAGAGGAGTTTTTAGAAGGAGGAAGTTGCATTCAAGCTTTTCCAAAAATATTTTAATTCAAAGATTTCGGGTCAGTAGATGTTGAACTGTTTGAAGGGCAAAATTAATTTTATATTCTAATATACTCTTGGGGAGGCCATAGACTGGTTACAGCAGTCTTACTGGATATGCATGGAATAAGAAATCTGCAGAATAAAAACTTAAGGCATCTAGCTCCTTAAAACTCTCTTGTTTTAAGTATTTACTCTAAATCAATTGGTGAGATAGAACCCAACCCAGGAATTAACTGTTACATCTCAAAGGGCACTTACTACTTTGAAAAGAAGTAGGTTTGAAACCTGTGTCTTTAAATTAGCACAGATTTGTCCACTATAGAAATTTTGATCCATGAAAGTGAAGTAATTAAAGCTTCTGGTTTAGGTAAAATGAAACAAAGGTGGCCTTACCATTGTTCTAGGTTAGTAGAGTTTATTAAGAAGCTCACAGTACCACTATCCATATCACTTAATCTGGTTTTAATGGAGCCATAAGGCCTTCTCCTATGCATTTTTCATATTGTAATCCTTATACAAACTCCTGTGTAGAGAAAATGTTTGGGAAACTTGATAAATGGAAGGAATATATTTTTCATGTCATACAATTCAAAAATGCATATAAATATGATGTTGGGTTTTTTGTGAAACAAAGCTATCATTCTGAAAACTAATTCCTTAAGGACTGAGCCCTTTTATTACTTTTTGGTTTGTTGACAGCATTGACCAGTATCTGGAATTAAACTTGGGAGTTTCTTATTGGGAATATAAATTTCTTTGTTGTTTCTATTGGAAACAACAAGTTTGAAAAACTTCAAAGTTCTCTTCCAAGTATGTAAAACCTGCCTAATGCAATTAGATCTGTTTCCTCACTACTACTACAGCTAATTTAGGGTTGTGATAGTCCCATCTGCCTTGCAGATTTTTGAATTGGAAAAAGAAGATGGCACAACGCTTCCTTTTCTGAGTTGTCAAATACCACTACGACACTGCAATATTTGGTATGAAATAGTACCAACACTGTTAGGTTTTACATTCCATGTAGCAGTGACTTTTATCTACAAAACCCCTTCTCTATTGAAATATTTCTTTTAATATAATTTAAATTTATTAAACCAAGGGAAGAATACTAGGGTCAGAATTTATATTAGTATGATATGTCAGGGCTGCAAGATGTCTGCTTCCTAAGTTCCTTGTTAAAGCTGAAAGCTTTCTTACTGTTACTAAATGTAATCCTTCATATGCAATAGTTGACAGATGAAATTTGTTCATCAAGTGATTACTGTTTCTTAATAAAAAGTAGTTGGTCTGTATAGCAGTACTTTAGTAGCAATGAAAATACAGAATTCTCTTTCATTTTAATCAGATTTCATTTATTAAGAGTCACTTAAAAATGTAAGACTTCAGATGGAACAAAATCAGAATTTTCTTTTAATGGAAGCAAAGACTTCTCATGAAAGGTTGTTTAATGCAGCATTTCTGCTTTTGTAGCAAGTTCTGAAAACCAGGTTTTTTATTGCTAAACCAAAAGCTTTCACACAGAGAGGTTAAAAAAAATAATTTGGAAGCATCTAAAAATGCAAGCTGGGGTACTAGAGGGGGGAAAAGAGGTCAAAGCACCCTCAGCATGTAGAATATTTGTGGTTAGATACCCTGGGGCTTGAAATTGTTGAAATACCAGACTCTGGAGCTGACCCAGAAGATGACAAACCGTGATCATCCCAGCAGGGCTGCCCTGGTGCTGCAGAGAACAGGGGCATCACCAACCTCCTGCATAGGTATGCTCCTAGTTTGTACTCCTGACTCCAGAGCTGGGAACTGGACTTTGAGTATTTTCAAGTTGTCAGCTTAAGAGCAGCAGAACTGAAATATTTGCATGACTCAAAATTCACAGCTTGGAAACAAGAGTGCTGGAGTGGAAACGTTGCTTTTGTTTAAGCTGCTTTGTGTTTGTAACTTGGTGGTTTCTGGATACTCAGTGGTTTTCATTAGTAGAGGTTGGATTTTTTTTGAGAAGCATGTCTGAAATTTATCAGAAATTTGGACCTTGGATGTTTCGAGAAAATATATTTAAGGCTTGGTGATTAGTGTATTTCTAGGCAAACAACTCCCTTCTGTCCCTTGTTTTATTGGAAGATTTCTGATTCATTCTGCCTCATTGGTTACTTGTATGGCTTCTGTCGCTGAGGTGTTAAAAACTGAAAAAACCCAAACTAAAGAGACCAACAACACAAGTATAATGAACATTTTTAATTAGGATGAGTTTTGCCCTTTAGATGGGGAGTGCAGTTTTTGCTCATGTTCCTGTGTAAACACTGTCTCTACAGAAGAATGTACTCATGGCCCATCTTATTTTCTCTAATTCTACAATGACATTGCAGACAGTATACTATCATACTCATTTTTATGTGTTCCTTAATCTGTAGTTTATAGGCTCTTTAGCATTATCAGAAAGGCTTCCATATTGGCTACCTTATAGCAGCTCTGCATCTCTGTACTGAAGGAATGAAAACTGATTTTCATTACTGGCTGATATTTGAGCTGGGAAAGCAAGTTCAATGTGTATTGCTTTTCTTTTTCCCTTGTGCTTCCAGGGTTTTTCTCTTCTCTTCTCTCTTCCCCCACCTTCTTTTTTTTCTCCTTCCATAAGATAGCAAGTCCTTGGTGCCAGGAGGCTGTCTTGTTTTATCCTAGGTGTGTAATCTGCAGTTTAGACATACTGGGAAGAAATTGGTGAGGCATTAGGTGGTGTTAGTGATAAGTAAGTAGTATTGATTCCTTAGGGTGCATCAGGGTCAGGTTTGTGCTGCTCAGTTTGGAAGGAGTTGTGTCTAATTCAAAAAATTCTGTTAGGAAACATTGATAAGATAGCAAACTGGGTAGTCCCCTTTTCTGAGCAGGGATTAAACAGGGAGTACGTTGGTTTGAAGCAAGGGGTTGTGTGTGTGATGATGTTTTTTTGGAGGGGGTGGGTTGAATATCCCAAGTTCTGAAGTTGTCTTTTATGTTTTAGAAGGACTTCTTAGACCTCAGCTCCAAGTTTTGCTGTCAGATCATTTCTGCCATGAACCTTAATTTTATTCTTTTATGGTGCTAGCTCTCAAGTAGGGATTTGCTGAGTAAGGTTATTTTAGCAGGGGAGAGGAACGCTTTTCAAAATAAAAAGATCTAGACATCTAAGTAAAGGTGAGGCCAGGATTCTGACTGATTATCTGTCTCTTTTCTGATTTCTCAGCAGCCTTTCCTCAGAGTGCAAACTGGTTGGTTCTTGTTAATTTTTATCACCCACTGTGATGCGATCTAATTTTTCTGATTAAGCTATAAACTGGTGCAGGGGAAATGGCAGTGATCCTGAAAGAGTTGAGAGAGATTTTGTGTAATCTTTCAAAAGAGGCTCTTCATCAGTATTTGTTGTGTATGGCTAAGGTCAATCCTTGTACTTTCAAAAGGATGTTAGATCAGCCTGAATTAATTAAGAGTGATGGGTGTTACTTGCATACTCTGGAGTGTTTTTTTGCAAAATAAATTGCATCTCTGCCTTCTCTTTGCTTACAGTAAACAAAACAGTTGAAATTGGGTTTCAGTATTTTTGCCCCTATGCACTCCAATTTCTTCTCTTTTATTAAAATAATAACTTCTGAAACTAGCTTTAAACTTTGCAAAGAAAATGTTTCTCACTAATTGTTGCATATGACATGACACACCATTTTAACAGTGTAGGACAGACTCAAGTTCCTGTCTCTGGAGACAAGTGAATGGTGATTTATAACTGATGGGTTAATCCACAGATGTGACAAGCATCTACCAATCTGTGTGTGTCAGGAAAACACTGGTTGACTATGTAGGTATTAAGAGCTCCTCAGGGAGAAACATGCTTGTCTTAGTAAATGTGACTCTTGTCTTTAGAGTAATTATGTTTTTTAAGATATGAAATGTACAATATTTGGAAGATGTGCTTTTATACACTGTTTTTTCATAACATAGAAAATGCTAAACCAAACTTTTATTTTAAATAAAACCTTTTTTCCCCCCTCTTACCACAGGATAATGAGAAAAGGACCCCTTTACATGCTGCTGCCTATCTGGGAGATGCAGAAATTATTGAACTACTTATTTTATCTGGTATGTTCTGTTCCTGTTAATGGGGAAAAATGACTCTATACACCTCTAAAGAAGTATTTATGTGCATCTTGGTTTGTGTAGCTTTTATTGAGATATTTAATGTGCTAGAAATTGGAGATGTTTTTACTGAAATTTTGAGTTCCAGACTTATCAGTGGTACAATACTGTGTAGTTCTGCCCTAAAATATTTCTTTGTAGAAAGGTTTCTCAGTTATGGCTAGTTTATTTGTATCTTGATCGGCTTTCAATACTTGAACTAGTTTGAAGAAATAAATAGTGTATATATTATTGGCAGATGTTAGCAGCATTGCTTTGGTTCTGAAATGGCATACCTATCTGGACACAGAAGATGCCATCCAGAGCTGGTTGTATTATTTTAAGTATCTTTGCCTGTTGGCTTAAATGCACAGAATATAATTAGGATCAGCTGAAAATGTTAAAATCTCTTTTTTTTTTTCCTATTTATTTGTACTAAGACCAATTGCAAGGTCTGTAAAACAGTATACTTTGGGTTTAAAAAAAAAACAAAACACACACACCAGAAAACCAAGAAACTAAACAAAAAACCTGAAGGAGAACTTCATGACTGAAGTACTGAATTGATTGTCTTTGATCTTGGACAAACCTACCCATCAGGTAGCTTGAGGCTGAATTCAAGATATGGAGTTTCAAGCTTACATAGAAAGATTAAAACTTGTAACAGTCCCATAGAATTACTTTAATCTTCAGTCTGCTTAATTGCATGCCTTACCTGTGAAAAGCTGGCTATTTCCACCACCCCCACCCCCCACAAACCCTTAATAACAAATTTTGCTTTAAGGAAATGTCACTTCTAAAATTGTAGGAGTTGCTTCCAGACTTTCAACTGAAATTGCCAGACATAATTTAATTTTAGCGAGTTGTAATATTTTCATTATGTATATTACTTGTACTCTCTCTATATTATTATTTAGACTTATAATTAATTAATATTGCATTCTTTATATGTCTGTCTTATGGAAATACTCTGTAGTGACAATTGGCCCAGAAGAGGTCAGTTTAAAAAGGTGAGAGATTTTAAAATCTGAAAAGGTGCTTGTTTTCCCTGTCAAGAAGGAAAACAAGTTCTGGTGACTTTTGAAAATGTATAGTGACCCCTTTCAACAGCTAACAGTGTTATAAACTTCGTACAGCTGCAGCCAGCTACTTCTGAGGTGAATCTTCTTTCTGTTTTGGGTGAACAGGGTCCATTTACCAGAGCTGTGATAGAAGAAAATCACCCTTTCTTGGGCACAGAGCTTATGAGAAGGAGAGAGATTCTAGCCCAGATAGGAATGAAACAAGATCCTGACTGGGGGATGGCAGTAGGGCAAGAAGGGTTAGTCATGCTGTTTGGGCACACAGCCTGTGGTTAAGCATAAGGATAAATGGAGAACAAAAAAGGGAAGTGAAGCACTAAGAATTAGGGCTGTACAAATTGTCCAAAGTTGAGAGTTGTGTGGAGGAGAGGTTGTGGAGTGCTGCAATGTCTGTGGAGCGTTCAGGAAGACTACAGGCATTGACATGTCTCAGATAACATTTATTTAATGAAAATCAAGATTTACTTACAACAGAACAGTGTGTTAGTTGCAAATCAAAAGCTGCAAAGCTGTGGATTGTGCAGGCGCTGTCAGTCCAACCTTGCTGTGCTATGGACTTCAGCAACATGTTATGGTATGATGAGGGATGCACAGGTAAGTATTAGTTGTTGACACATTTGCAAGTGAATGAAGGGGAGCATTAATTGCAGGATGAAAGTGGTGTCTGTTCAGTTTCAAGGGCTGTGCTGTATGTGAGTACGAATCAGTGTATTACCTGCTTGCAAGCAGTGGTTTTAGGCAAGCCTCTTAAATTAGACTCTTTAAAAAGTAGTCACCAATTTAATCTTCCTCATTTCTGCATGCTGGATTTCAAATCTGTGTGGTTGGTGGAGTGTGAGCCCTCAACTTTATCACAAGTGCTGAACCAGCTGCTTCTCTGAGAAATCATGTCTAGGTGTCTCAAAATGCACAAGTTAGGATTTGTCTTTTAACTCTCTTAATTGGGAGGCAGGGAACACAGGTTAAGTGTATTTATCATCTCCATTTCATAAGGAAGGGGAAATTCATCTGCTGTGTTTCAGCTGGAAATCAAATCTCTCCTTTGAGGCGAATGTATGATGTTACATTTTGTCATAATAGATGAGCTTTAGGGAGCATGTGTTATCACAGCAAGGTTTGAAGAACACTTGCAGTATTGCAAGACCTCTTTTTGAACAATGAGGAAAGTAGTTTGTTGAATAAATCACATTTCTGAACAAGCATCTCCTCTGTGCAGTAAATTTGTATGTAAAAATAGTGTCTGTGACTTGAATGGACCCATTGTAACGTATCTGCACAAGGGATTGAATTAAGGGCAGACTACTTTCATCCTAGCATTTCTTACCTTGTGAGAGCTTGTCTTTACAACTTGTAATGTCCTCCAATATAACTTTGCTGGAATGTTGCTAGGAACCACTTCACAGTTTTCCTGCTGTGCAAGCTGTCCTACAAAGCCTGTTTGCTTTGATGTTTTTATTCCTTCTTCAAACTGGACCTCAGAACTACTCAAGTCAGTATTAATCTTTCCACTACTCAGAGGCTCTTACCTGATTCTTTCTCATGATTCTCTGTTCTTAAAGTGTTATATGTTACCTACACAAGTTTTTTTTATTTGATGGGAACTTTTGCATCCCGCTCCAGGGGATCCACATTGCTTTCAAGTATATATTTTGAATCATGTATTGCTGTCGCAGTGTCTTTGTATTACCTTGCTATAGACCTAAGGAACCCATGTTGCACATTCTGAGCATGTAACTGTGGTAGCCTTTTTGCAGACTTCTGTGGACTAAATTTCAGTCTTAGGAGAATTCTCACTTCGTTTTTGAATCCTTGAGATATTTTCCCACCGCACCTTAAGGTTGCTCTGTGACCACTCCTATTGTAGTCTTTCAACTGGGCAGGGGACCTGAAGGTGATGGTTTGGATAAAGGCTTCAAACGTCAAAGAATAGTGCTTCAGTGACTCCAGTTTGAGGCCAGACAATTAGATTGCCTTTTGTTTTTTGTTTCGAGGCAGCATTTCACTGAACACTAATAAACTAGTCCCCTGAGGATGTGAATGTCTGACCAGATAATTGTCATACCTCTGTAGTTGTGGAAGTCTAAATGTTCAAGTCATCTCTCAGTGTTAGATAAGCAATTAGCATTCCTCATTTTGTTAGGTAGAGACTTGACCAGTAAATAAAGAAGAGGCATGAAGATGGTTGTTTATAGCATCCAGAAGAATGGAACAAAAGTTTTTATTTTTGTCATTTGAGAATTGTAATTTTAGAATCATTTTCTTTTTTTTTTTGTTACTCTGGGAAGAGTTGTAACACTCATCACAGTTGTATTTTTATGACCTATTGTTCCAGGGAAAAAGTTCGGGGGGGCTCTGAAATTGAAACTAAGACACCGTTGTAAGCTTAAAGCAACAGTATTTTATTATAGGAGGTGGCCAAGTAAA
>VWZG01000904.1:150725-199194 GCA_013396735.1 Grallaria varia
TGGTACAACCCAGAGGGTCCCCCTAAAATGGGTCTGGGGGCTTACTTCATCACTCTCCTCCTCACTCTCTTCTCCAAATGCCCTCTAAGGGCCATCAGCCAATGGTGAGAGCCCAATTAATTTTAGTTTATACACCACTGTTCCCTCCAAGGCCGAAGTTCTCCCTTATCAACACTTGTTTTCTCCTACTTGGCAGGAAAAGAATAACTTTCTCACAGATGGCTGGGCCAAACACAGACCAAAAAACATCAACATCTATTCTATCCCGAATACACCTATGTACAGCTCTGCATCCTGGTACACAAATACATCTGTCTACTTTGCATAATTGCACTGACGTTAATTGTTTAAATGATGGCAAACTACTGAAAATTAGAAAATTAAAATAGTTAAGTCTTAATTAGCTGAATGTCTAACTTCTTGTTCTTTCCAAGAAGCCCTGATTAAAAAAATCAAACCTGCATATGAACTGTTCTGGAGAGGCTTCTTGCTTTATTCAAGAAAAAAATCATTCTGTTTGCCCTCCAATTTTTAATGCCATCAGAGTCTACACTGCCAGGAAGTGAATGTGAGAAGCAGAACAGATTAATGTAATCACAGAATGTGTTCTTGTGATTACTAACTTTTCCCACTTATTTTCTTTAAAATACCATGCAGGCTATTATTGCTTTCATTGAAATCAATGTAATTCATGAAAATCAACAATTGAATTGTCTGGGTTTTTTTTTAATAGATTTAGTTACTGTATTGTGTTGATACTTAATACTAACACAACACATTTCTGTTTATTTAATGCAAAATTTTCTCTGCGTGAAGCTCAGCGTTACATGAGCGTGGTCAAACTCAATCTCGTTAAAGTTCGGCAGCTCATGAATTTTTGTTTCCTCTGGGTCAGCTGGAACATGTAAGAATCTTGCTGATGCTGGAAAACTATCATTACAGTAGTAATAGATTTTGGAAGATAGTAGAGACCCTCCAGTGTAACACCACTCTACCTGTGTTTTTTTTCATCTAATTCTGAAGCTATACGAGTATTAAAAATCCAAGCAATGACAGTCACACAGCTCAGCTGTTGAAAGGCTATTGCTGCAGAATCCCAGCTGCATGAAGCTCCCTTTGTTTGGATTGCAGATGTACCCACACACTGAAGGCATTTTACAGGGGCTCCTTTTACACTGGCTGTGTCTTCTGGCCACTTCCTCTTCTTTTGACAGCAACGTTGGCTGATGTTTTCTTTTTCGAGCTTTCCTAACTTCCCTCTGGCAGCAGTAAGAATCAGTTGCTGTGAAGAAAGTGGCTCTGATGCACTTTGAGAGAGAAAATTAAGCTGACTAAGGAAAAGGTAGAAGCACTCAGTAGCTCCAGGAGTCAGAGAATCTCCTGTTGCTCTCTGAAGCTTTCAGAGATGGGGCTGAGATGTGGCAGAAGCTGTTCTGAAAGGAAATTAACTTTTTATATTGATAAATCAATCAAGTCCTGGAAGGATGGCTTTGACTTGATTGTGGTTTTCCTCTCTTTTGTGGCCAGTGTATCTCCATAGGGTTTTTTTGTGTTGTGGGGTTGTTTTGAGGTTTGAGGGTGGGTTTGTTAGTTTTTTAAACAGCAAAACCAAAAACTGTTGTTGAAGAAACATCATTGTGGCTGGTCAAAAGATTCCAGTCCTGTTCCACTTGGATTTTTTTTTTCAGTTTTCCAGATCCTCTGCTATACATTTAGCTTATAAATAGCATGCAGTTTCCTCTCAATAAGGTATTACTCATTATTTCTGTAGCAATTGTTTTGCAAGTACCTAAGTTTTCAAATGGAAATTACCCTCAATTTCAATTACCGATTGTTTCAATTCATATCTCCAATCTTCTTTTACTTTAAAAACTACTTCTGTATCTCCTCCTGACTGTTCACATATCTTTCTATCTAAGGAAAAGTTTTCTTCTCTATCTGTTTATTCCTCAGTGTAGTCTGAGAATTTCTGTTTGCCAGCTGAAGTGCTTCTAAGGTAATTGTCTCTGGATAAGAGAGTGGATAATTTAAAAGGAATAACTTTTGAAGCTATTGCTGGCCATTAGTAAAATAATTAAATAGAATCTAATTACAGTAGGACTGCTGGTTACTCTGTCATTTATACCTGAGATCTTCCTAATTTCTGCAAAGATGATTCTTAAAGTTATTTCAGCATACAAGTTGTTAAGACAAAGTTTGCTACTTTCTTAAATGTACTCTAAAGATCTTACTTACATATTTTACTTCTAAATAAACATTTCAGAGCTTCAAATACCGGGTGTCTGTACTGCATAATTGAATGAAAACACTTTCATTGCTTATATTATGATATTGTTCAGTCCTAGCACATCTTGTACAATAACAAAGGAAAATACCATCCTTGTAAGTCTAAAAATACAGACTGCAAGAGAACAGTAGAAGGCAATTCAGTACTTAAATCAGTACTGTGAGCAAAGATGAAGGTGTCTTGTCAGTTCTGTTGTATTTTTTTTCTGGATCTCTTTCCAACTCATGACGCATAAGTAATGCAGCCACTGCACTCATTAGTCTTCTGAGGACATTTACAAATAGGAAGAGGTTTTGGTGCAGAGGAGTTCAGAAGGAGATTCACAGCAAAAGTTCTTGAGAGAAACCCGGAGGTGAAGTGAGAGACATGGCTGTACAGTTGCCTGGCACTTCATGGGTGAAGGAGGAGGTGTGTGGTTTTTTCTTGCAGCATTTCCTGCCCAGAGACACTCCTTGCATGTCTCTCCAAGAGATGGCTGAAATGCTAGCTCTTACTTGAATTTAAGGATACGGACTCCAAGAAGTAGCAATGGAAGTGCAGAAATACATGGGCAGGAATTGGTGGTTAATAGCACATTTAAATCTGAAATTTATTGCCAGATACAAACTGGTAGAATTAAAACCGCCGGGATCATTCTGTAAATCAGCGTGTGTATTCAGTTGGAAAACGGGCCTCTTGAAACATAAATTTGCTAAAAGTAAGCATCACTGAGTTTTTCAGTAGCTTCTGTACTATATATATTAAATAAAACATGTCTTTCTAATTGTCAGTCTTGTGAATGCAACTTGGCAAGATGAAATGTAAGATTTGGGGATGAGGGAAGAAAGTTATGTAATACTTCTCTCTCTCTCACTCTCCCTATCCCCCTCCCTTTTGCAGAGCAAAAGTCCTGCTTTTATAGTTGCCTAGATGTGTAAACTTACTAGGATGTACTAGCAAAATTGGTGATCAGAGGAGTGCTCTTGTTGAATGTTGTGTTTTAGTGCACCAATGCAGAAGAATAATCTGGGATTTTTTGGAAGGTACAGTTTTAGGAGAGGGTCATTTATGTGATTGGCTCTTAAGTAGAATACTTGTGTTGCAGTATTATTGTGTTTGATCTGTTTGGCAAACTCCCTAATCCTTTTCCTGCGAACTCTGTGGCACTAAAAGAACTGAAATATAAAAATTTTTTAAGTGAACAAATGAATATTTGAGAAGTTTTGATAACCATGTTAAGACCAGGCCCCTGAAGTCTGGAAGATCCAGTGTGAGGGTGGAGGGGTGTTGTTTGGGGTTGGATTCTTTTCTGTTTTGCGCTCTGGGGGTCAAGATATACTGTACTGTGCTTTGAAAGAGCAAACTGCTGCATAGCTGGCATTTGAAATGTGAGAAATGCCCTGGTTAACACGTCAGCAGGTTGGGCTTCACAGAGATAATATTGCATTGGCAGTGTTGTGCAGTGAGTTACACACGTGTGTGTTCAAACTGTCTTTAAGCAAATCATGAAACAAATCACCTGAAAGCAAAAGTTCTTCCATAGATTTTCGTAACATTTATTTGCAATGGTCAGGAGTAGAGCTTTACCCCAGATAATCAAGGCTGTAAACTCCCTCACTGTTGCACGGTAGGACTGAGAGGATTGAGGCAGTTTTATGACCCATGGAGGGCATCTAAAGGGGGAGGGAGGAGCGGTAACATTTTCCCTAAATCATGTGCTAGGGAGTAAAGAACAGCCTAGAGGGGGATTATGTCCTCAGATGCAAGGCTGTTTGGAGGAGCTCTTTTATGAAATTTAAATCATTTTTGGCAGCACGGCTTAGAGAAATTTAAGGGCAAAGAATCTCTATTAATTGAAAAGTATTGTTTCGTTTAATGTCTCTAGTGCTATAGATCTCCCAATTCCCACATCAATAACGCATATGTGTTTTTTGGTAGTACATTTATTCTGATTATTGCTTAAAAACTTTGTCTTTCAATATAACAATTTTGCAACTCCTTTAAGAATTTTTGTTGTGGAGGGAAAAAACAGGTTTGGTGGTTCTTTCTTAAGTAAGTCCATCAGAGATTTAGATTTGTTGTCAAAATCAGCTTTGCTTTTTTTTCTTTGTTGGAGAATCTACAATTACTTTTTTTTTTAATTTGAAAAGCTAGCTTATTTTAGTGTCTGTAACATACTACACTGTTTTAATTATGGAACGTGCTAAATCTAGGCTTTCTTGTTTCTTTGGGTACAAGACCACATGGGATGGGGAGCGGATGTTGCTGTATTAATTTTTGTTCTTTCGAGAGGACTGTGTTACTTTTAGGTACCACTTAAATTTTCCTTAGACATTTCTTTGTTTAATGCTGATTTCCTTACTTTCATATATTACTTTTTTAGTCTTGGCAAGTGTCACTAACTTAGCACTAGGAAAACCTTTTGTACAGTATCTTTTTGTGTTTATTCTTTCTCTCTTCTGGTGCAGTTTTTAAGCTGTGTGTTAAAAGTAGCAGAAATGTCAGTTAACACCTTATCTGAACCCATAAATACTGCTTGGACTGTAAGCACATTTTCACTTAGAGCTACAGCTTAAGTAATTGCCACCTCTTTGGAGTGGAGGTGTGCATTTCTCCCTTCTGATGCCCATGGTGCTTCTCCTGTCTTGGGCTTCATTACCTGGATGGATCTGACCTGACCTCAAGTCTTGCAAATGCATTTTCCTGGGGAAAATCAGGATGGTAATTAATGACTTAGTAACTCCCTTAAGTCCTTTAACATGCTTTAAAGACATTTGTATCCTAAAATTAGATATAGAAATCAGACTTTGAAAGTCTTCATTCCTTGATTGTTGGCTAGATGTGAAATCAGGTGAAGCTTGGAGTCTCATTTTGGCTCTTACTTTTATCTCTTCTGCTAAAAACAAGGTGTGGCCAACAATTGCCTGGAAGACAATGTAGATTTACAGGTACTTTCAAAATATATTAATTACATTCTCACTTACTGTTCATTGCTTCATTATATTTGTGATTTCATTCATCACTTACTGTCTTTTGGGAAGGATTGCCAAAATTGTAGGACATTCCTGGTGATTTTTAGAATCCTCAAATTCTTCTTTGCTTGAGTTCTGTGCAGAACTTGATACAGTACATCATGTTATGGCACAGTACGCCACTAGGTCCTTAGGATGTTTGACAAAAGCAGATACTTATGATGAAGTCTCTTAAATTTGTTAGATTATGGGACTTTTTTTTCAGATGGACTTGGTTTTCTTCCCTATTCATCAGTCTTATTTTTCCAAAACTTTTGCATTTGGAAAAATAGGATGACACCCAAAGCTTCTGAAATTTGAATTAGGAAAGATGAAAATCCTTGCAGTTGTAGTCAGCAGTTTGAGCTCAGGCTTGGTCCAGTGCTCGGAGGACCTAGGATCAAATTGGGAGTTTGGATCCTGCATCACTTTCCATATTTTGTTCTTAAGACTGAAAGCAATGGATTGACTAAAACTCAAGAGAATTGACTTCAGATATTTGGTTTGGTTAGTATATCCAACCATGATTCTGTACACACTGCTAGATTTCCTGGTCAGGTTGTTCAGCTTCCTTGCTGGTGCAGGTCTTGGATTAAAATACTCTATCTCTCAGCCGAGTGTCCTGACCAGCAGCTTGTATGGCATTTTGTGTCTTACTGACCTTCCATCCTTTGCTATTCTTTGCATAGAAAAAGCTACAGTTGGTTCTGGCATAGCAATACTATGTTTAGCCTGAGAAGCTGATGAGCTCTGATCATGTAGCATTAATGTTACTGTGTGATTCTTTCCAACAGCATGTCCAAACTATTTTTTCAAAAATATAACATTTTATCTAAGCTATCCCTGTAAAATCTCAGAAGTTTTGAAATAAAGATGGATACGTTTCCACTCAAAGTATAAATAACCTACAAGGTTATCTATGTATGTGTGTATCAGTAAGAAATTAAATTATTAACCTTATTCATTAAGTTTTCTTGTTTGTCAGAGTTCACTGGAACTTAAAACTTAGTTCAGCTGCTTCCTTCAGGGGAAAAAAGTTGCCAAACCCTTATTTCTTTTTATTATTAAGAAAAAAATTAGAATCCAAACCCGGGCTTGTGTCCCTTGCAGATGTTTGTGCAGCGTTGTTTCCTGGGAGCAGGGACGACTCTCCCTCTAGAATGCTTTCAGGAGTAGGGAGGTGTGGCTGTTCATCTGTCCCATGAAGGGAGGACCAGAAGGTCCTGTCATGGGCTGGGTGACCTTGTGGAGTAGTGAGGACTTGTTCCCAAATTCCCAGTAGAGGAATCATCCTCATTCTGTATACCTGTGCATCAGATACGCCAACCACAAAGAAACTGGAAGCCTAGGGAGTAAACAGCCCCTTTCTCTGTTTTAGTGGAGAATTTCAACTTTAGTGAGAAAGCATGAGATTTTTTTTTTGCTAAATGAAAGCAAGGCATTTGTCTTTCTTAGCAGCTTTTTATGTGGCTTTGAAAGTGCAAAAGAATGTAGAGGATGACCAAGTGTAAAAATATGAGTAATACTTGGATGTGGAAGTGTTATGGGTACAGTGTTAAAAGAATTTCTTCAAAGTGTTGTACTTCAGCCTGAGAAAAGATCTCTTTCCATTTTTTGCATTATACTGTATTATTTAGCCTAGAATAAGTAACTTCCAATAGTTCTGTCTCTGTTGTTGAAAATATTTCCTATAAATATATTTTAAATTTCTTTAATTTTTTTTTTTTGTTACAGGAGCTAGAGTTAATGCCAAAGACAGCAAATGGTTGACTCCTTTACACAGAGCTGTAGCATCTTGTAGTGAGGTATGTTGCTTTTAATGACTGCTTTGTTTTAAAATAAGGCATCTCAAATTATCTTCTATATGTTTGTTTTTTAAAAAGTGAAACTACTCCAAACGTTTGGAATTGCAGCACACTTTTGCAAGTTTGTGTAACCTCTTGAGGGGTAGGTATGTATGTATGTGTATCACTTACCTGAGCAGGAAGAGGGAGGAAGAATTATAAGCCTACAGTTCTCAGCTTTGCGCTCTGAAATTTCCATAGCAGAGGATTCTGCATGCAGGGTTTTCAAGTTCAGTTTGCTTCTCCTAAGGTAACCAGAGTGGTTCAGCATGAAGGAAGTAGAGCTAAACTGAGATTTAGTAGAGCTTTTACAACATAGTCTTTGCATTTCTTTGGGTTTTGTACATGCTTGTCCGTTCAGGCACTGAAGAAATAAATGGTTCTATAAAGACCTACAAATGTATCATTTTAAGTGATTAATAAGAATAGTACTGAACATGACTTTAAAAATTATAAATGAAATATAGAATGTTTCTTGACGTCTACCAGTTTATTTGTGAGAATATAATAATGTAAGAAACTAGTTTGTTATTGTTTCTCTATTGTGGTTGTCTTAATAAAAAATTTAAATGCCTGTAGAAGATCAAAACAGACAGAGAAATGCTGAGCTTGTTATGTGGAAGAGTTTATGCAAAACTCTCTCCTTTGAGATCCTGAGTCAAACTGATGCTCATTTCAGTATGTCTCAAGTAAAGGTTTTTCACTAGTATATTTTTGTTTGAGAAGATAGTTTTGAATGTTTTGGTTTTGACAAGCATTGAACTTGAAGTATTTGATCCATGAATTATGTAAACAAGCCTTGTTTCGGGTTTTGCTTTTGAGTTCCCTGGATAAATGGCAATATTTTGTCACTAGCTTTAATAGCGAAGTTATTTGGAGATCGTGCTATTCAAAACAGTGTTTGAAAATGAATGTTCAAGGGTGCCTTATTCCCAAATGCTATTTATTCTTGAGGTATTTTTAGGCTGCTCCTTTGGGAGCGGACCGAAGCACCAAATGCTGCATTCTTTGGAGCTGAGGAGCAGTAAAAGCTCTTCTCAGCAGTAATGCTTGCAGAGAGAAGTGCTGCAGACACACTTGGACCTAAGTGGGAACTTTAGGGAATGCAACCATGGTTGTATTTTTTAGAATGTGGAAGATTTTAAACAATACTAACCAAAGGGAAGCAACACATGTAAACCAATCAGGCTATTTACCCGAAAGGCAACGATAGGCGCTTGTCAGAATTCTCTATTTAGAAACATAGTGAGTCATAGGAGCCCTTATACGTGGTTTATATATGTAGGCACCATTCTCCGGCTGACAGACATATATGGGTTTGGGGCATTCGATGAGAAGCTGCAATGAAAAACCTTGATAATTATTTCAGTACAATGTCTGGACTTACTTGTGAAGTAAGGACAGCTGCAATTAAACAAGGACATTGAAATATACAAAACAGCTGGAATTATGGATTTAGTTGTCAGCTGGGCAAGTTCGGGCAACTTCATGTCAAGACAGTAACATTTTAAGCCTTTATAGTTTTGTGCGCCTGATGTATGTTGCAAATTTAAAAAAAAAGAGAAATGCTAAGTAGATTCACTAATTCTACGAAATTCATTAAGGTACACGTGCTTAAAAATGAGACACATTATTTTTATACTAGTATTGTGGTGCTTCCTCCTGCAAAAGGGGTAATAGCTGTTCTAAAACTTCCTTGTTCTGATTCTGGTATTTCTTGGTTTTAAAAAGATAAAGAGTTAAAATATGATTCGTTTTTATAAGTATTACATCTGCTTCAATTTCTCAGAGAATAGAAGAGCTGTTCCATTTCTCATTTAAATTACAAGCCTGTGATGCAGTATATTCACTTTAATTTGTTCCTATTTTCTTTTTTATTGACAGTACAAGAAATTCGAACATTTAAAATGTAATTTATTATAATATAAGTAGAATCAAGAGGTAGCATTCTGCTCATAGCTGAGAATAGTACCTAGCTGTTGTACCACAGTATAATTCAAAATTTCTAGTAACAACTTGTGGTAGCATGTTTTAAGTTCAAAGTGGTAATCAATTATTTGTGCTCTCAGTGACTGAGTTGGCAGTCACCAAAAGCAATTAGTGATTTGTGGGAGGGTCACACAGTTGATGTAAAATGCAATATTCATCATCATGTTGATATCACCAACACTTTTAATTCTTTATGCATTCCAATTGTATGCACATATTTCAATGGGATTTGCTTATCTTGCTATAAGAGTTACAGTCTAATTTGTCCGTTTTTCACAGCTTGTACTTTTAACAAAAGGAAATGAATAATGATTTCGAGAGATGGAATTCAGTGCAATATTTTAAAACCGTTTTCAGGAGTTTTGCAACAGTGTATGTTGAAACTTTTTGTGACCGTGCTCTATTTTATCTGTGGTTTCTAAATGTGCATTTAATAATCTGTTCTTTTTGCCATTTCTAGACTTTGTCAGTTCAAAACTTTTGCTTGGCAGACTGATGAACAGTCATTATAAGTTCATAGTCCTTCACTAATCCTTGGCAATGGAAGAAATCCTAAGGTGGTTTATTGAGCCCTGGAAATCAGTTGTGATGGCAAAACAGTTTGCTAGGTGGCTTAAGGAATTGTATAAAAGATCTGAAAATAGTTGATTTGGTTGAATCCTGTAGGGAATCTATTATTCATGTTTGTGAGAACACCCCCAAATTTGGATTTATGATGAAGTACAAAGCCCAAAGTGTAATATTATGTTTACAAGTGAATTGTAAAGAGTTACATTCCACTGTACTGTCCTTCAATCTAAGGCTGGCATTTCAGATATTTACTAAGGGGCTTGTTTTTTCTGTATATGCTTTCAGGATGCTGTTCAGGTGTTGTTAAAGCATTCAGCCGATGTCAATGCTCGTGATAAAAACTGGCAGACACCCCTACACATAGCAGCTGCAAACAAAGCTGTGAAGTGTGCTGAAGCTTTGGTGCCTCTCCTAAGCAATGTAAATGTGTCTGATCGAGCAGGCAGAACTGCACTACATCATGCAGCCTTCAGTGGACACGTTGAGGTAAAAGTTAATTTTCTTAACTTCTTTTCCACTCATCATTCTGTCCCTCACATTTCTCATGTTTAGTTCCACAGTTTTGTATTTGAATTTGTCTTTTGTGTGCATCTCTGTACAGAACAGTCATGGAAAATAAATGTTACGTCATTTATTTGAAAGGTTATTACAGTGTTCACTTTTATTATGACAGAAGCAAATTTGCTAAGACGAGTTAAACTAGTAACGGGCAAATTTAACCAGAATATTTTTCTTTTCAGTAAATAGTGAATATATGGAATGTGTTGTCACTGAAGTGTGGAGGAAATATGTGTAATGAGCTCTA
The DNA here is from genome assembly GCA_013396735.1 of Grallaria varia. Taxonomy (NCBI): domain Eukaryota; kingdom Metazoa; phylum Chordata; class Aves; order Passeriformes; family Formicariidae; genus Grallaria; species Grallaria varia. Next base: position 161,211 of record VWZG01000904.1, read on the forward strand.
ACTCACCTAATGTTGAAGCTTTGAAAAATGACTGCTGAGAAATTCCCATTAATTGTATATAGGTAATTGGAGACACATTGGAAATAGGCCTGCTTTTAGGGATTAGCTTTAGTGAATCCATTAGTAGTAACCTGAAGATTTGAAAGATTTCACAGCTTTGCTATATTAAACTGAGAAATGTTTTTGCTGATGTCAGGTTTTCTGTTCCTTGCAGTCACTTCATTATTGCTGCCAAGGTGTGGCAGCCAGTTTTTTCAAGCTTATGGAATATCAAAAAAACCAGCACATTTAAATCATCAAAAAACAAATGTATTTTTGTTTTCTTCTATTATTTTCTTTTCTAAGCAGGTTTTCCTTTCCCATTATGAGTAAAAGATTTCTCATCTTTCTCTTTGTCTTAGATGGTCAGCTTACTGTTGTCTAGAGGGGCCAATATTAATGCATTTGACAAGAAAGACAGGCGAGCTATACATTGGGCAGCATATATGGGTATGTACATATTTCGGTTGATTACCATTGTACTAGTAGGGAAAAAAAATCACTTTGTCCTTAGTGGATTTGTATATCTCTAGCATTGAGGTTATCTGTGTGTCTGCCAGAAAACCATTAATGGTATAGTTCAAGTTATCTTGTAAATGCATTTTTTTGTGGTGAGAAAAATCAATTTATTGGAGAAAGAAAAGTAAGGTAAGTGATTTTGTACTTTAAAATGGAGGAACTGTGTTCTTCAATCGTTGAGTGTGATCACAGGTATAAAATTTTGTAGTAATTCTAGGCAAAAAGTAAGTAGTTAATACAAGGGGCATCTAAAAGAGAGGATCATTACAACAACCCTGGCGATTGTATTTTAAAGAATATTTCATCCCTGAAACTGCAAATTCTTGCCTTGCCATTCTTATTCCTGGAGTGTGTAATTACTGTCCTGGTGCTCTTGATCAATGCACTGGCATTACTGCCAGAGTAATGTACTTGATTGTCCTCTATCAGACTTGGAAAGACTTGAATGTGCCAGTGAATTATGAAGTGATCATCACAGCATTAATGCTCGTAACTTAGAATTTGAAGCTGGATGATATTGCACTTCAGGTACTGATACCAGTACTTGAAACCCCAGAAGTTAAAGAACATTCTTCATTATTGATCCAACATGCTTCGCAATATTTTGCATTAGTATTTTTAATGTAGTTATATCTGCAAATCTGTGTCTGTGACAGGCCGTCCAACCACCTTACTCAAGGTGGTTATTTGCAAAATTTTGTGGAATGAAACTTGTGCATGAAGTGTCAGTGAGAAGACAGAGACATTTTCTGTTTCGTTCTTGCCTAGATGAGAGAAAAGTCTTCTGTTTTTCAGATAAGCTACATTAATTCCAATTCTTAGTCAGTGCTATTTCATAGGCTATTAACAGGAAACTGTTAACACACAGTGTTTGGGCAGGAAAAATGCTGTTTAACTTATGTCGAACAACCTAAATATCCTTGTAGACAATAGAGTCAAAAAAGCTTTTGAAAGTCTTCAATCAAAAAAAAAAAACAAATCGTGACACTCTTTCACAATTTAGAGCAATTGTGCATTGCTCCAATTGTTTGAAGAAAATCTTAAAAACTTTTCCACCATGTAAAACTGACCACAGAATAAAAAAGTTATGCTCTTCGTCATTCTACTATAAATAACTTTCTAGGGCTATATCCATTGTTTCCCTTCCTTCCTGCTTTTCACCCGGCTCCACTGCTGTCCAGCTGCAATGCTGCGACTGAAATGGTCTTACGTTCTTGTGCACTAGCATTGTCCTCATTAGCACATCGGGATGTCTCTGCAGCACTTCTTATGTCAAGTACCTTGCTCTTCTGTTTGAGAATCTTCCACTGATTGCTGCTGATGCAGGTCAGGGTTTTTTGGGGGGTTTATGTTCTCTGTAAAGTTTTATCTGCCGCTCTTCTGTTCAGTGTCTCTATTCCTTTCAGTGCTTTTGGTATCTTCTGTATTTCTGTCTCTAATGGAGCGCTTGTTTTCATTCTTGTCGCCATCGTATTTGATCAGAAGATGTTTCATGTTTACATTTCTCTTTCCCTTCTTTCCTACAATACTGAAGTAATTAAGAAGTGAAATATTGCAGCACTTCACATTGCTCTGAGGAACTCTGAGGGGTTTGATGCGTATAGCTAGGTGAAATGGTGTTTTATTTGCTGTTGGGCATGCAGCATAAAATAAGTATCGTGGTGGCTGAATGTTTATAAAAACAGCTTTGTCTATATTCCATTGGGTAGACACTTCCTGTTCAAACTTTTGCAAATGCTCTTAAAAAACAAAGACCCTCACTTTTTTATACTGAAAGCTGGATTTGATACTTTCTACTTAGATGTCTGACTGGGTATGCATATAAGCATAAGTATTCATTGTGCCCCTCACTGCTTCTTGAACTAAGGTAAGGGTGTATCTTGGAAGGCAAAACAAAGAATTCCACATCTGTCTGTATGGGTCAGTTACAAAGGCAAAGCACTAAGTGTATCATGTTCTCTTAAACTCCTGTACTACTTTATTCAGCAGACCTTGTCATGATTATCCAAGTGCTTTCAGTGATGACTTGTTTGGCAGTTAAATTAACTACGGAGCAAGTATGATAGGTTGTTTTGGTTGCCCCATTTTCATGGCTTTGTAGCAGGCAGCGTCCCTCCTGCTTACAAGCCAGTGGAGAAGCCTGTGGTCACAAAGGGGAAAACTCATTGCCCTTTGCAGCAGTGGTGTGGTGTCAGGGCTGCTGGCAGTGAGAGCTGCTGCCCACCACTTCAGGGTGGGCTTCCTGCCCTCCCTTCCCTTTTCCACCTGAAAGTTTCCCCTGACCATCCCTTTCTCATGATCCCCACTTGACTCTTACTCTCCTCCCATTGTCTTAGAGAGCAGTTTAAGCTTTCAAAAGGCTACAATTCCTCAGAGACCGTCTGAGTCAGTCTTGAAAACAGAGCTTTGCTGAATCCTGTATGATTTGGTTCTACATTTCAAGCACTTTGCAAGTAAAGGAGGTTGGGTTTGAGTGGGATGTGTTTTTGTGTAAAAATAGAATATTTTCTTCTTTTAATGTTTGTGTAATTTTTTTCAAAGTTCCTGTTTAAGATGTAAAAATCTTAATGGATGTGTTTGCGACTGAGGTGACAGAAGTCTGACAGTCACACTGTCTCTTGAGCTGTTAACATAAATTTGCTGTAAATGTTTAATAATTACAAAATTGCTTTGCCTGTCTAGTTCTGCGTAAGCAGAAGACAAGATTGTGTTTTGAATATACAAATTTTTTTTTGCAGTGCTGATGCTGTGATTGTTGGATGTGTGTGGAGATGATTATTTTATGTTGCTTTTATAGTTCATGATAGAGTTAGAAAACAAGAACAAGTCTTTGTTTTCCATGTTAGGTCCAAATGAATAATGTCTTGATAGAGTTATAACAATGTTAGAATTATTAAGTTTGCGAACCTGTGCTGGTTAATAAAAAAACTACGCTTCTTTTTGTTTGTCTTTGTTTTAGGTCATATTGAAGTTGTGAAATTACTCGTGACCCATACAGCTGAAGTGACATGCAAAGACAAGAAATCATACACACCCTTACATGCTGCAGCATCTAGTGGAATGATCAGTGTAGTCAAATATCTTCTGGATCTTGGTGTTGATGTAAGAAAAAATAAAACAAAGTGATACGTATTTTTTCCTACTGTTTGAAATGCTCTTGTTAGTACTGTAACACACTGTTTATTTAGAGACAGGGCATGACATAGCAAAGACATGTGAATGAAGATCTCTGGAAATACTACTTTTTCGGTTATAAAATCACATTACTCCGGGTAACTTAAGAGCTTTGCAGATTTTTCACAATAATTTGAGAAGGAATGCATATTTAGTACGGTTTTTTGTTTGATGTTTCTTGCTCTTAATTTATTGAACTGGTCCTAGCTCTGCCACACAATCCTTTTTGAAGTGCAGGAAATTAAATGCTTTTGCTTCAGTTCATAAAATATAGATGTTACTGACTTTCTCAAACCATATGAATTTTGGGAAATACTAAAAATTGTGAAAAACTGCAACACTACAGCAAGTAAGGCCGTATTAGTACCTAAATGCAAAAGAAATTAAAATGCTCTGAAGTACCTGCACATAGAAAGTGTCTTCATAATAAACTGTGAAACTCTGTAGGAAATCTACATTGTGAACCACATTTTAGTCTTGCAAGGCTGGAAATTGCAGCCCAAGTTCTTAATTGAGAAGTAGATCAGAATCCATTATCATGTTGTGTAGAACAACAAATTCTATTTCTATACACACACACATCCCCCTCCCCCAAGAAAAAGTCTCTTTGACCTCAGTTTTTAACAAAAACTTGTAAATGCTGTTTTATAGAGATCTGTGTTGTGCTATGCTTTGTTTGTAGTTTCTGTACAAATCTGTTGACGTTTTTGGCATGTGTGTGTTCTCTTAAATTGCATACAGGAAACTGATGTGGAGACAATTGGAGGAGGTTGGCTCGCTCATAAAGCGGTCATACTCTTCCCCAGGACACACATCTCAATCAGAGTGCTACACCCAGAACTTGCTTTTAATTTCTGGTTTTGAAAAGTTCCAAAACATAATCTCAAAGCATGAGAATTTTCTTTTTTAGAATTAAATGCTGCATTAAATACATCTAAAAGTTTTCTGCCTACTAACTATTCTTGGGGTTTTTTTTCTCTGATAGATGAACGAACCAAATGCCTATGGAAATACTCCCCTCCATGTAGCTTGTTATAATGGGCAAGATGTTGTAGTGAATGAACTCATAGACTCTGGTGCTAATGTGAATCAAGTGAATGAGAAGGGGTTTACACCTTTGCACTTTGCTGCTGCATCAACACATGGAGCATTGTGTTTAGAGCTTTTGGTCTGCAATGGAGCGGATGTAAATATAAAGGTAGGTGTATCCAAAGCCACGCATTCATGCTTAAAGATGCAGTACATCTTCATCAGCAGTTGTTTTTTAAAAAAGATTTGTTGTGATAACATTTAGAGTTTCCCACTGATAGACAGATAGATGGGAGTACTTGTATGAACAGTACTGTTGTAAAAATGAGCCAGTATGCTGCTTCAAGAAACTTGATTAGAATCTGAAAACCTCACTGGGATGTATTAAATAGACCAAAAGGATAAAAAAGAAGGGTGGCACTGCTGTCTGATCAATCTTGATTACAGTTAAATGTCAGAATTTCATATAATTTGTTTTCCCTAGTCTAGCCATGCAAATAAAAGCAAATAATTGGAAAAAAAATGCAAAAGAACATGTTTTTTTTTTCTTATAAATAAGTAACATGAAAGAAATCAAAGATAATTTAGAGAAATGTGTATGAACAGGATAATTGCTGGAGTAGTTGAAGGGATGATAATGTAAGATCCTAGAATAATTAGGCAGATTTGGGAAGGGTATATTAAAAACAAATATAGGTAGATCAGGCCAATGGAAAGTCTTAGCAGCTGGTGTTTTAACTACTCCAGCCAAACTTGGTAAGCAGAATCAGCACACATTTTACATCTCTACTTGGTCACAAGTCTTTGCAGAATCTTCCTTAGAATCTAATAGTGTTGTAGGCAGAATTTCTAATACACAGAAGCATAAAAGCAAGCTATAACCCTTTATCTTTTATTGTCTTCTCCAGTTTGTAGTATAAAGTCATGAGATGTGAGACCTCCTGTTTTGTATTACATTGATTTTTATTCTTGTAAAGAAAATTCAACTGCGTCCAGAAATATTTCGTGGCAATATCTGGTGTGTTGACAGGTTTTAGGCTAGGGGAAGTGGGAAATGGGTATATGGAATGAGGAGTCCAAGTGTTCCTTATGTAAAATGTCTAATTGCCTGAACTGCCACCCATATGTGGTAGGAAGAGAATTGTCTGTCCTCTTTTTTCTTTAAAAAAAAAAATAAAAAATCAGTGTAATAGATTTATGCTTGAATTGCAGCACAACTTGGTCAGGAGGTGAATGTTAGAATAGCTAACAATTCTGTTTTAAATCATGATGTTTGTGGTTCATTTCAAGTAAGCAGTAATTTTCACAGTCATTCACCCTGATTTTCAACTAACTAGTTCTGAAATAAATTTTGTATTTATTGTTAGTGCAAAACCCATAACCAACTGAAAATGTGGGAGTAGTTTAAAAATAGGCTCTTTGATGTGGAAAAATCTTAGGTCTGTGTGCCTGCTCACTGTTACGTATATTTAGATGTGTGGCTCATTTAATGAAAATGTATGTAACTCAGTTGTGGAAAAATTAATGACCAAAGTACCCTGCAGAAGTAAGGAGCTGTGTTACAGAGTTTATTTCTAACTTGTCCTAAAATATCTAGGTCACAGTCCGTTTATTTTTGTTGCCAGCTTTCTGCTCTGTATAATATCCCAGACTGGATATGACTGAGTGTTCAGTGTTGCAGGATTGGCTGACTTCTGTCCTACATTCTTGAAACATGACTTCTCAGAAATGTGTGATCTGCCATGAAAATAATCCCACAATATTAAATACACTAATGATTATATATGTGCATTACTTAGACAAATAAGAAGAAAGAAGGGCCCTACAAGAAAAATGCAGAGGGACTTTGTACAAGTTTATTCAGTGACAGAACAAGGGGGAATGTCTTCAAACTTAAAGAGGATAGGGTTAGATTAGATATTGGGTAGAAATCCTTTACTGTGAGGATGGTGAGGCATTGGCACGGGTTGCCCACAGAAAATATGAATGCCCACTCCTGGAAGGCCACATTGGATGGGGCTCTGAGCTGCTTAGTCTGGTGGAAGGTGTCCCTGCCCATGGCAGGGGCCTTGTAACTGGATGATATTTATGGTCTCTTCCAACCCAAACCATTCTGTGATCTTATGACAAATATTACGAAGCCAAGAATTACTGTTTTTCTATATGCCGGGTTGCAAGGATTCATAACTTTGTGTATATTTCTGATGCAGAAATAAAAAGTGGGGAAGGCTCCATTTCAGAAAGAGCATTAGTAGCTTTAGCTGTAGATTGAGTATGCTAAAATGTGTTGATTTAGTATATATCAAAACTTAGGTGCAAAATTAAGCAAGTAGTGCTGTGTAGAGATTTTAAGTAATTGTAGCCTGAAAACAGCATTTATCCCATTTCTTCATCAAGGTGTTTCCATTTGTAATTCTGTTAACAGCATTTCTGTGTATTTATACCAGTATGAGAGAATTTGGCCTCTAAATTTGCACCCAAAGGTGTGAACAGCCTTACTTTGTATATGAAAATTTATCACTTACACTGTTGAAATGTGCAAGAACTGAGGCAAAAGAAAATAATTTCCGGGTCAACTTCTCCTTCCCTGGAAAGATCTATTAAGATAAATCTTGGATTTAATCAGGAGAGCTATCCCTAAAAAAAAATAAAGTATGTTGTGTAGGTAAGAATAAATGGTGGAATTAAAATGAGATGGAATTAGGGCATTCTTACTAAGTATTTAGAGAAACCGGTGTTCTGTTCTGTTTCCAAATACTGAGGCTTAAGTTCGAAGTGGTTCTTAAAATGGTTGTAAGATCTGTATTTCCTCCTAATTATCTTGTTTGTGTAAGCTAATTCAATAATTTCCTCCCATGTGCAACTGTTTCTGTGTTGTTAGAGGTAACAGAGGGGATGTGGATGGTAATCTAGGTGCAGATTAGACAGTACTATTAGAGCACTTTCTGCTGTGGGTGTCAGTAGGAAGAGCAAAAGGGAAAACACGCTTATTCTTGATGCCAGATGGAGGGTAAATTCTTGTGCATTTCTGTGAGTCTGGCCTCATCTTAAGAACAGATTATGTGGCAGAAGATAACAGAACAGTAGAAATATGTTACATGCTTTTTATCACCTCTGCAGGCAGAGGACGTAATTTCCTGCTTGTTTTCATAGCCTTGTCAGTGTCCGCTGTAGAACAGTGAATCTTATTAAGTATTGCTCATTACTGCAGCACTCTCTCCTCACTATTCAGGATTTCCATGCATGGAAGAGCACATTGAAATGAGTATGTAATGGGACGGTATTAATTGTTTTATAGGCCCCGTTGCTGCTTGAAAGTTCAGTGACCTAAACAGAAATAGTTTTTTAGTTTCATTGGTGGTACTAGAACAGAACAATTGTTGCTAGGGGGAGACTTCACTTGGAGGAATGCTGTGACATGATAGACCCACGTTTCCCTTGACCCTCAGTAAAGCTCAGTAGTCCTGAGTACAGTTAATACCTGAGTATTATTATGATCTGTATTATTTCTATCTAATAGCAACTACTGTTTTTGGCAAATTGTTCTTAGCAAAAAAAATTATCTAAAGTATATTGTGGATATGTTTTCTGTAGTGATAGAGGAGATTTGGGTGATATCTTTCCCATTACCACAGTTAATTGAGGTTCACTGAAGACAACAAAAGTGAGCATTAGCGCAGAGCTATTCTGTCATGTGCTGTGATCCTGGCTGACCTCATAAAATCACACAGCTGTAGCTAGCTTGATATTTAGATAGAATACCTTAAAGGCATAAAGAAAGGGAAATTGAAGCAAAAATTTTGAAGATACCTCTCTGCTTATGCAGTCCAACCTCCTGGCATCTCAGGATATAGTGCTTTGCTCAATATATAGAGCCTTTCTGTTTCATAGCTTGAAGAAATAGTTGGCTGCTATTGGTTCTGACTGTATATCCTTCCCTAGAGGCAATGTCTTAGAAGGGAAATCTGAATGCAATCTTATACGTAGCAGTGTGGCTTCAACATGGGAATTATCCTCTTCATTTAATTTTATACCAGTTCTATATTTATATGTTGATAGACAATTGTACGTTGTGTTATTCCTAGACTGGAAAGGAGCCTGAGATTGTTAGACATGAGAGAGGCACTGTGGATAATAAAATTGTTTTAGAAATCTATGTTAAGTGCATTTTTAAGTAAATTGAACAGAGTCAATCTAAAAATCTGTTAGTGATTATACTGTGGTTTTTCACTTACAACTGGAAAATGATTTTGTAGTTTATTTTGCTGTTCTTTGCAAGATCTTGCTGAAGTTGTCTTGTGAGGGTTCTCACTTGACCACTGTACTCTTTAGTTTCTAATACTGTCACCTTAAGTTATTCCTGTGTCCTTGTCAGGTACTTTATTAATGTACTCATTGAAACTTGGATCTGCTTTTTTTTTAGCTCAGTTTTCTTCCTCTTCATTAGCCTTCCTTTGAGATACAGATTTATCCCATCTGAGCTAGTGAGACTGCAAGGCTACTTTATCTGAGCCCTGAAATTCTTCTGTCATTTCACTAAACTTATTTTATATAACAATTTTTCTTTAAATTAATTGATTCTCCAAGTTAAAGAAGGAGAAAAGTGAGGAAAAGAAACATCAGATGTATAATGGTTGTTTTAAAGGAGTAAAGTTATTTGACATAGAGAATATTAATGGTTGGATAAAGAGAGGAGAATTAAACCATGGGAGAAAGATGAAAGTAAATCAGAGCATAGAGACTGCTCGGGAAGGATGTCACTTATGATGTGTGCTTATTTGGCCTTTTCTTAAGGCCCCCGATTCAACTAAAATTGATTGTCCAATTTCTCAAGTGGATTTCAGCCCCACTTTCTGTGTTTATTTGCATCTGCTTACGGATATGTGGATGTTGTCTTCTGGATTATTTATGGTCAAAGAAATCTGCTAGCTGAAAGATCTGGAGATAAATTGACTTTCATTATCAAGTACTTTATTTCTTTCAATCTAGGTCTGAGAAGACAGTGTTTCCCGTAATAGCATTGTTGTAGGTGGTGTATGCTGCTCTGTGTGGTGACACAACTGAAAATTCCACATCCATCTTTTCCTAAAAGAATCTCCAACAGACTTTCAGTAACACGTCCTTAGAAGCTTTGCCATTTGGTTTCAATGAGAGAGTAAAAATGGGAAGACACTTTTGCACATGATGGCAATTTGTGATATTTCAGTGCCTATGTTCATATTGTATATTCCTCTACCATCTTTGTCTTTTTTAACTTTATGTTTTGTGAACAATTCATACTCTTCAAAGCCTACTTTCAAAATTTAAAGATGTGGTATGAATGTGCATTCAGTAGTCATTTTCTTGTCATGTTTGCAAACTTTTGTGTGCATTTGAAGGAACCTTTTTCTGCAGTAAAGCTTTCCCATTACCTGTGATAAAGTATGAGGGGGAAACCATCCCAAAGTAATAATAACAGAAAAAATGGATTTGTTAAGTGCATTGACATTCAGCTGTCAAAATTTGAAATTTCCTTATACATTACTGTTGGCCTACTTAAAGGATATCTTTACTGGCCAAATGACAAAGTGCACATTTAAGATGTGCATTTCAAATGTATAGTACCAATTGGGGTTGAATAGTTTTACCCCGGGATTGCTTGTGGTTTATGATAAATTGCTTATAAACATCCCTTTACAGAAATTGCCAAAAACCACATGAGCTTTTTAATGTTCTGTCTTCTAATACAATGTGTAATTTACTCACTAGTAAATACAGCTACTTTCTTTCAAGAAACAAAGTATTATTTTATTTTAGACTTGGGCAGGAGAAGAGTTGGACACAGGCTTTTTGCTAAAGTTGTGTGCTGTCATCATCCTCTTTAGAGTTATCATCTTAAGGACATGAGTGAGTGAGTGGGCATCACTGAGTTGTCACTCACAGCTGGACGAGTGATTAAGAGCAGCTCTTGGGAAAAGCTTGCCATGGCATGCGGGCTTGTCATTGCCAGCATCCATCTGGCAGAAGTGCATAGAAATTATTTAAAGGAGAGAACACAGGGAAAAGAAGAATTAAAAGAATGCCCTTTTTGGGGGGTTTTTGGTCAGTTTTGGTGGATTACTGTTATTGACCATAAGTAAACACCAGGATTGTTTTTATTTTCCAGAGTAAAGATGGGAAAACACCTTTGCACATGACAGCAATCCATGGTAGATTTTCAAGATCCCAGACCATCATTCAAAATGGTAAAAAGGGGGAGGGAGTAGTTTTGTCATCAGCTTTCCAGTATTATGGGTATTTTTGTCCTTTTGTATTAATACCAGTGTACTGAATTTTTTTCATATCCAGTGTCCAGTAGTAGACCAGTTAGTGATGGAGACTGGCATGCCTTATAAAGTTTGATAAGTTACACTGAAGAACTGTTTCTTTTTCAGAATGCAGAAAAATTACATAGATTTCTCTTCCATAACCCAGATTGTAGAAAGCTTGTCCCGTATAGTTACCTAATACAATGCTTTTCTCTATTTTGTTTGTTATAACTGCCTAGTACCTCTGAAAGCTGTACAGGTTTTAAATTCGAAGTAGTTATTCATTGACAATTATTAATGTTCCTTAAATTATCATCAGTGCTGTTTTTCTAGCAAAAGTGTCTGTATACCTATGTATCTTCTTACTTAGTAATTACTTTTTATTCTAGGAGCTGAAATAGACTGTGAAGATAAGAATGGAAATACCCCTTTGCACATTGCAGCTAGATATGGCCATGAGCTGTTAATCAACACTCTGATTACGAGTGGTGCTGACACTGCAAAGTAGGTAACTTTGCTGACATGAATGCAAGCTGAGAAAATTTAGAAATGTATTTATTATATTAACAAGAACAGTATGATTTTTAATACCATCTTCAGCTTGAAATAGGAGGTATTTTGTGTATTATCCTGTACTGTACTTTTAAGTAGCTACTTGGTACAATACTATTTATACTGAAAAAAGAGAAATAGATTTTTCTTTTATGTATTTGAAGTAAAAGCTCTGAAAGTTTTAATAGGCTGCTGCACTGACTTAGTGCATCCTGATAGCTTGTAAGAAAGCATTTAACATGTGAAGTGAGCTCAGTATTCTAATTAGGTGGTTTGCTGAACCCACCATGCATGTGCACTTTGGCACACACTAATGTTTATTTTATTTTAATTGTAATGGAACTGTGATACCTGATTATGGTGTATCTTAGGCGGGGTATACATGGGATGTTTCCTCTCCATTTGGCAGCATTAAGTGGATTTTCAGACTGCTGCAGAAAGCTCCTCTCATCAGGTAAGATACTCTTTTAAAATCTTATAGGTGCCTTGCACTTCATTCTTTATTTCACAGAGTAGCATTTAATTAAATCTTAATAATACGTAAAAATGTTTATAGTTTACTAGTCATCTGAGGTCAGTGCTTGTTTTTTAATGGACAGTCCATAGTTAAGTGAATGCAAACTTTTGCATAAATAATATTTTTTAAAAAATCATCCAGATTATAATAATGTTTTTTAATGGTGTGTTTGTGCATTTTGAATTGACTGTAGAGGTGGGATGACTGGCTCAGACTATAATGAAACCTCAAGGAAAAAGACTGATGTTCTGACTTCATGCAGCATCCTCCTGTTTCTCCTCCATGATGTCTTTAGCTTAATAGAGAGCAGTCTATTGCTGCAGTGGGCACCTAATAGCTCTGAAGACTCTGTGGACTGCTGCATTAAGAAGCTGTTGCATTGGTGGTTTGTTGTTAATCAAATGCAACACAAACTACTATTTTCTTTCATTGTTTGACTCCTCCCTGAAGTTGTGGAGGTTGTAAGGTCATTACTTCCCTTGTTGGCCAGAGTCTGAGGTGAATTTGAACAGAGCTGTTTGAACCACTGCAACTCTGAGAAAGTAGATTTGTCCAAAGGGAGCTTCAGGAACAGAAGAATAAAAACTAAATTGCTCTATATTAATCTGAAGACACTTAATGTTTTTTGAAAAAAGAAGAGTGGGGAGGAGAGAGTTGGGAAAAAGGAAGAATAAAAAGTTTCTTGCCCAGCTTTATATTGTTTGTCAGGGAAGTCTAGGAGAAGAACTAATGGAATATAACTGAAACTGCCTACTGGTAAGGCTTTTTATTCACTGTCGTGTCCTGAGCAAGCTTGCAAGGATTCACCCCAGGAAAGAATTGTCCAGTAATTGACGATATTTCAATTGGATGTGTTCAAAATGAGGGATACTCTGACTCTTTGTTATGCTGGCTGTGCCCTTACTGGAGATTCAGTATGGTAAAGGAAACCCTGCAGAAGACTTGCAAGTGGTTTCTGTGAGTTTTATATGATCTGAGCAAACTTGGATGTAAATCTAGCCCAGAGAAGAGTATGGTCAGCCTTCAGGCTGGAAAGACTGGATACTGCTAACAGGATGTTAGCATGTGCTCTTAGTGTGGGAATTGGTATCTGTTGGCTGCATGCCCTTTTTGGTTTTGGGAGGAAAAGTTTCCTTTATGTAAATTAAGGATATCTGATTTTAGAATTAATTAATGTTCATGTGCAGACCTTAACAAAACATCACCATTCTGCCTTGTTCCAGTACTGAATGACACTTAAATAGTTAATGGTGATAGAAAAGTAACCTAGGAATGTGAAAAGACATCAAAGGCTACTTGTCAAATCATATTGGTAAACTCTCTTAAGTTGTTCGGCATATAGCATTCCCTATTGAAAAGGGAGGAGAACACAGCAGAGCATAAAAAAACCTATTTTATGTGATATGGAATAGGCAACCAGTCTTGAAATAATAGCAGTCTTGAGTAACACATCCTGTGTTGTTCATTGTTTATTGTTGTTGAGCAGTTCTTAAAAAGGGGAGGGGAAAAAAAAAAGACTGGCATTCCCAGGTACCAAAACTGGAGATTTAGTGAATAAGTTGCATTACACGAGAGCAAGACTCTTGGGAGAGTATAGTAGTTCTTTTTTTCCAAAGGCATACCTTTGAAACCTGATTTAAATATTAATCTTTCTGTCCAAATATGTGGTTAGATACGGAATTACACAGTTAAATTTTGTGATCTCAGATTTGAAGTTCTGTGGTAGAGCCATTTTGGAAAGAAAAAACTACAATGTTCTGTAAAGGGCTGCTCTCTGATTAATTGCTATTTACAGCCATTACTCCAGCTAAACAAGGTTCTTTCTTTGGGACTAAGGCGCTAAACTCAAGGATGAAATTTAAGTAACTCCTGCATTTAGTAATGCTGATATCCCCACAAATTAATAATCGCTGCATAACACTAATAAATTCTAGCGTATTCCCAAATTTTCTTTTACTTGTATATATTGTATATTCAATAGTAAATTGCGCAGAAATATTAGCAGGTAAATAGAGTAAGAAAGAATTCAGCCTCTTTCTTCAGTGCAACTAATTGTCTTTTACCTGATCCCTTTGAGTTTTATTTAAATGCCGGTTTTTCAAAACATTGCAAATAGCAAGGGCATGTTTCAAATTAAGTAATTTTTAATGTTTGAGTGTTTTTTTGCAAACAGCTATTAAGTTTGCTTAGCAAGCATTTCTTTTAACAGTAGATGACAGCAGTTTTGTGAAAGGTGATGTTACATAATGATTTTACAAAATATTTGTTTTGTAGGTTTTGACATTGACACACCAGATGACTTTGGCAGGACTTGTCTTCATGCAGCTGCAGCTGGAGGGTATGCCACAAAGCATCGCTGCTTTCGTATTTAGTGTTCTTTTTTCAATTGATCATTCCTGCTCATTTTTTAGTATTTACTCTCTGTCCTCCCCTTGGAATTTATGTAAACATAAAAATAATTTCAAGATGGAGTCTATCTGCAAACAATGAAAATAAACTGTTCAGCTCAACAAGTAACTGCTGGAGTACAGTGTCCAAGTATCATCAGTCTTACCTTAGGCTTATGTTTGGGGATGAACTTCCTTTTTTTTTTTTTTTTTTAAACTTCCACAGATGGTAATATTATTTTTAGAATTTACAGCATTCAAAAATGGCATACCTGCCTCAGATCACTGTAGGACATGAGGTGGAGTACAGCAACTTCGGGAAATTTGGTTTTTACCAAATCCATAAACAAAAGATCAATCTAACTAAATTAAAAGCAGTTATTAAATTCCAGAATTTAGGTGGATGAAGTAGTCGGAACTACTTGCTCCTCACTTAAGTTTTGATCCATATTGATTATTGTTATTGTATTGTAGGTTTTCTATAGCAACTACTCAAAATTGCCTGGAAGAATTGGGTAATAAATTTCATGATACACTTTGTGGGACACAAGAACTCCATGATATTGATATTTTCATTTTTCTGTTTGAGTATTGTTTAAGTAATACTGTTAAGTAATCATTCTAAGTCAAAAGATACTTGATAGATACATCCTTGTTACAAGTGATTAAAGTTCAAATGCTATCTTTTCATATTAAAAACACATAATCTGTGACACATTCCCTCATTCATCTCCTGTTTAGGAAAGTTACCGAGATAGTGTTTAAACAACAAACAGTATTGTACGTCTATTATGATCGTAATTAATTGAAAATTAATTACACTAAAAAGTAGAATATTTATGTTGCAACTTATAGTTGGCCTTAAAAATATGCAGTAAAAACTTGCCTCTATGCTGGAATCGTGGTAGCAAAAAGCATGTGACATGCAGGTGTTATTGTTTGTTTGTTTACTAGAATTGAATTTTTTACTGAATTGGATTCATGTTTATGTGCTTTATGCATGCCATTTGTTATCAATAAAATTTATATATGTGGTCTTGAAATAATTTTTATTCTTTACTGATTTGGTCCAGCAATTATGAAATCTGTATCACGTGCAGAAATGTATTTATCAAAAATTTCGTATTATAGTTCAATTCCATAACTGTACCAAGAAATAAAATTTGCAATCATGAGTAATAATGCATTAATTTTACAGGAATTTGGAGTGCCTCAATCTTCTGCTAAATACTGGTGCAGACTTCAACAAAAAGGACAGATTTGGAAGGTAAGACAATCTAGATTTGTGTTTTGTAAAGGGCTGTTAAAAGCATTGCAGAAGTAGCATATTGCTGTGTGGGCAAGTCTGTGTGTTCCAGGTTGAATGTTTTTTTTTTAAGATACAGTGAATGTCTCTAATAAACTGTGCTTCAGCATATGTTATCAAAAGTCACAAATACAGTTTGTTTATTGTGTTTTGTTAAGTAGGTGTTTGGCCTTGCTTTTAAAGACTAAGTTTCATATTCAACTGTAATTTTAGTGAGGCTTTTTTTGCTTATGCCATGGATCTAATGGGTTTAAATTGCTCTCATCCAAGGACATTAGTAATCTTTTCCAAATAATGTATTAGTCAAATCTATAAATCTGTTGCTATTTCTAAGCTTTTTTTATTAAAATATCCATTATTTTTTTACAACTGCACCACCTTTTTCCTTTCGTTATATCCATCCATTTCTGTTTCCCTGTTTAAGCTGTAAACTCTTCTGGAATGACATTAATTTCTATTTTTAGTATAGTATTTAAGTTTAGATGGCATGATCAGTACTTGTGTAAAATCTCACATCACATCATGGAAAATATGATTTTCCAGGATGTGAACAGCAGAAGTAGAAATTGAGGAAAATGTTATGGAACCAAAGTTGTATTTTGCTTTAAATACAACTTCCTTTATTTCCTGAGAAAGGAACAACTATCTGTCACAACTTTTGTCATTGAAAGTTGTTTTTCTGTCTTACTTTGGTTTGGAGTTTGGTTTAACATGCATGTTATATAGAGCAATAATTTCAGGAGATGGAAAATATTCAAGTAGTTTAAAGCGGAGAGAAATAAGAAAAAGTCATTTTAAGTGATAGGGAAGAGATGGGACACTTTAAAGTTCCTGACTGTCTCCTCAAAATTGAGATATTTATAGCAGCAATTTCTTTAAAAATGGAATTCTGAGTCATCTTGGTCCTTTTGAAATTTTAGCTGAACTGGTTTATTTAGAGAATTGTTAATGTATTTTAAGCTAGGATAAGTTTTTCTCTGAGATTATGCATCAGTACTAATATTTCATGGTTTTATTGTAAGAAGACAAGGTATATACTAGAATTGTTTCTTTCAATGCCTCTGCTATATTAGATAGTTAAAAATAAAAAATGCTTTCATTTCTTAGACAAAATTCTGATATGTTTATCAAAAACATGTGCTTGTTAATTGTTGTATTTTATTTTTACTTCATTTAGTTGCTGTGTAGTTTATTTGTCCATGTTTTTCCATGTGGCTTGAAATTACTTAACAGAAAATAATATTTCTAATGTAAACTTGATTTCCCTCTACAAGTTTACACAAGAAAATCCATATAAAGCTTCCTTTAATACAAGGTTTGTGCATATTTTGACTGGCAAATAAATACCCTAGATATTGTTCTACATTATTAAGTGGCCCCATTTTTTAATATTGTAATGATGTGTTCTTCACCACAAATACTTGTTAAAAAATGTAAGGAGGATTTGAGTTTCACTTTATTTTGCTTTTTCTGTCTCTATAATATTATTTTGCTGTTATTTACCATTGTACTTTTTATTTAAATGTGTACTAAAGAACTCCACTCCATTATGCTGCTGCCAATTGTAATTATCAGTGCCTGTTTGCCCTTGTGGGATCTGGAGCTAGTGTGAATGACCTTGATGAGAGGGGTTGTACACCTCTGCACTATGCAGCTGCATCAGACACAGATGGGAAGTAAGTGGCATACTTTGTACTAAAGCCTTTCTCATTAGGAACATTTGAGCTGTGAATGTCGTGTATGTTTGGCCTTCAGATTTGCCAAATGCATTTGTATTTTTAAAGATGAAACTTGACAGAGTGTTGTTCATTGTATATAAAATAGTTTATGTAATGAATATTTCAGCGCAAACAAATGAACAATAGTAAAATATATTGTAATAATTTTGTTATGTCCTTTAAAGGAGATGTCTGAATTCAGGAATTCATTTGGGATGGAGTTTTAATCCCATCTGCTGTGTAGTGGTTGGGTAAATATCCTTTGTGGGGATTATTAAGAGAGTTCTGAGCAGTAGGTAATTTTGCTTTAAAAACAAATTCTGATGAAGGATTGTGTTTTAAGGAAGATTCTTATTATTGCCCCAAAAATCTGTCTAATTAGTCAGAAATACACTGTGAAGCCAGACTGTGAATTACAGTAGTCCTACAGCAGGATAGTTATTGACTTGACATTTCAGTATGAGATGCGTCATCCAATTGATGTTTGATTAAAATAGTCTTGTTTGGCATTACAACTTTATCTCTTGACAGTGTAAATTTTTGTGATATAGTTCTACTTTTACTAATGAAACGCATCCAGGCTTTTTCATAAATCCACCAGTCTCTTACATGTGTTTATTTTGTAACTAATGGTTGTACTTGACATGCCCGTTAATCACTTTTATGCAAAGTGTATATAGATAGCACAAAATTAACGAGGTTACTTAAGCTTCAGACATTGTATATATATTGAGGAGACTTGAGGAGAGCAGCACCTGCTTGTGCAGGCACTCACATATGCAAGTCATGGTGTGCATTCCACATGCACAGTGACACACCTGTGCTAGAGAAGGGCTGGTTTGTGTCACATCATCTTGTTTTAATACAGCACCATTTACAAGGTGAGAGCGCCATAGGAATGAGGTGGTATATTACTTATAGATTGGGTTCTGAGAGCTAAATAAAGAATACTTTCATGGCCGTTGAACTTATATTTGAAGAACCTGCGTTTTTTATGTAAAGCCAAATTTCAAAATAAAATTGTCTGCTGCTTTTTGGATATACTTTCATTTCCTGCTGGAGTTTGCTGAGATAATTTTACTTTAATTGCTCTCTTACAAGTTGAGCTAGGATTAATTTTAGCTTCACAGTTGCTCTGAAATCTTCCAAACGATAATGGTTCTTCAGATGACACTGTTTTGCCATCTGTCTTACAAAAGGCGCAAGCAAGTATGATGGCAATACTGCAGGGCTTTGTGAGGTAACTCAAAAGACTGTCTCTGGGACCCACACGGTATTGCCCTTCTGATTAACATTTGGGTCTCTGGAAGACTGGCTGCAGAGCAGAATGGCCTGAGGAGAAGCCTTTTATATTGATACAGCAAGATAATTAGTAACATCTGGAAAACCAGTACTGCTCAGCTCATACTCAAAACAGGAATGAAGTTAGAATGATTACTGACTTTGAATATAAAGCCTGGGAAAAAAAACATGTCAGGAAGCTGTCTATATAGACATTCCAAATATATTTCTATGTATTTTTACAGTCTTTGTTCAGACATCTTTAAAGACAGATTTTAGAGATGAGGATGTTTCTGTTGAAAATTATTTTCTGGTTTATTCCTGCTTAAGAGTATTTCTTTTGTATCTTTATTAAACACTTCTGATCTGGAACAAAAAGCACTAAGCTTCATTTTGATAAGACTAGAGAGAAAAACATAGTTTCAGATGTGGTAAAAGCAGAATCTGGGGGGAGAAAAAAACCCATGCTATTTCTATGTTAGAATTTTTTAATGGTCAGTTCGCTAATAAACATATGGGAAATAAAGTTAACATGCCTGGGCTTTCAAAAAGTTTGATTAATCTCTTTTTAAGAGAACTGTTGAGGACAGTTCAGTATGCAAAAGATGCAAAGTTAATCTTTTCCCTGAATGCAAAGAAACATAAAAATAATTATCTGGTCTGCAGTGCAAAGAATGGATATTTAAGGATTTTTAGTAGACTTAGCTTCCTGCATCATATTTACTGTACTGTGGGTTTGTGAGCACACAAATAGAGAAGGTACACAAGTGTAGAAGTTTAGGTAGCCAAGGCCAGTGACATGTAATGTGTATTAATGAACCATGAATGTTAACACAGAATCACTGATTAAAATTAACGAAGACCGTTAGAACTGGAATTCCCACTTAAAGAGACAAATTGACTTGTCTTTTGGTTCTCAGGAATCTCATCCCATTATAATACAAATAAAAACATGCAAGCATGGTTGCAATTAATGAAATCCAGGCGTTTGTTTACTGAGCAAATAAAACTCGAGTTACTTGGTTAGAAACATCAATATGCTTTACAGATGGCTTTTTATTAGATATGCTGAACTTGTTGCAAGTCACATCTATTACATATGTTGCTCTTTAAAACTCAGCATTTTTTACCTTTTTCGCTACCTGCCTAAGTCCTTTTCTCCTTTTTGGTGGCCCCAAAGTGATGAAAATGAGACTGCACATTGGCATTGCTTCTGCTCGTCTCAACTTTTTAATGAGGTAGAGCCCTTTGTAATTAGGCACTTCCTTGTTCACAGATTTTCCTGCAGGTTTTTGCCCCTTTCATCTTTACGCACCTGGTTTGTTACTTTCAACCTTTGTTTGGAAAAACAAATGTCAGGTCTTACTTCAACAAATAGCTGTTGTTGCACATGAGGTTATTGGGCCCTTGACCTGGTACAGCTGTCTTACTTGTGCTGAAATGTCTCCATTTCCTCACAGCTGGTACTGGCTCTTGTTCGTATGATGTACTTGCACTGTTCCATCTGCTGACTCCAGGCCATTCCTTGAAAGAACTCAAGAGTTCTGATGTTGCAGCGTCATGCTGTCTTCCCTCAGGAGATGGCTGGTTTTGTAGGATTTCTGCCTGTATTTCTCCAAGGTTTGAGGTTCCTTGGGCTTTTGAATGATCAAGTTTGTGCTCTTAATGGCATTAATCGGGATTCCTGCCTCTTTAATCTAAACCTGCCATCTCCTCCTGGAAGTTTTTCACATGACATCGCAGCATACCATGTCATGTAACTACAAATGTTGAAATTCCCTGCAACTTTCTACCAAAGTTTTCCATTAAATAAATGGGAACTAGAACTCTCATGTTGTCATTATATCCATTTGTCACTACTAGTAGTGGAAATCTGTGAGACCTTTAGGTAAATTGCTAAGGAAGAAATATTCCAAGCTGGATTTGACATTCTTTAGCTTTATATACATTTTGTTTAACAGATAAAGAAGTATTTAGTGATCCCAGAGAGAAGGGAAGGTGACCTTTTGTAAACTTCAGAAAACCACATGGTTTCACCAACGAGTTCAAGGTCATGATAGTGACTTAACAAAATGTTGTTGAAATTGTAGACAACATAAACTTATGAATGAGTAGGGTTATTGGTTGGAATCAGTTGGTGTGCACGCATGGAATCTCTTAAAATCAGAAAACCAGGGAGACAGTGTTGACTTGAATCCCCTATTTTCCATTCTCCTGGGTGTGTCTGTGGCTGAAACTGTGCTGCTCATGGTCTGCCTTACAACTGTGTGTAATGAAAGTAAGGAATGGTAGGATATGCAAACAACCATGTTTACTGTATAAATAAAAAACCAGTGTCTGATACTGGAAGTGTATGTGTGTGTGGCTCCTGGTTACGACCACGAAGAACTCAGCTACTGGTCCTCCCTCCCTTCTGTACTAAGTATGGAAGAATGTACTGATGCAGAAAAACATACAAAATGGTAATCACAGATATTAGCAAAAATAACTGCAATTATGTTAGCTAGGAGAAAAATAGCCATGAAACTAGTTTTAACCAAGGCAGATAATTTGGAAGATGTAGGAGAATTTCTGCAGAGTAGGAGCCTTTCAGAAGTTGGAAGTTTTGTGATTAACCTTAACTTTTGATGTAATAGTTAGGTGTTTTCTAGTCCTGGCCAATATTGTACATTAAATCAGTGTCCCTATGTGCTGTATTCTATTTTCCAGTTGAATGGGAACAATTTGTCACTTAGCATTAAGTTGAAATTCAACATTTAGATACATGGTTGCATATGTCAATTTGAATAGGTGCCTGGAATACTTGCTAAGAAACGATGCCAATCCGGGGATCCGAGACAAACAAGGATACAATGCAGTTCATTATTCAGCTGCTTATGGTCATCGATTGTGTCTTGAATTGGTAAGAAAATGTATCATAGATGAAAGCTTTAACAGCTGCTCTTACAAAGTGTGGTGGAGTGGCCAGGAGATTCCTGGGCTCAGACGAATAGAGAACATCCACTAGTTGAGGATGTGGGACATCAGTTTTGTTTTGTTTCTTAGCTTACACTGTACTGCTAATTTTTTTTGCTGGTGGCTGAAATAAAATAACCGCAGGTTATCCTATTGAGACCTGTTAAGAAATTTCAGTAATGTCATTTGAAGGAGCAAAGATGAAGGGAAAACCTGTAAAGAAAGGGTGCCTTGTAAAAATAGTTTGTGTAGTTACAGTAACTACTGGCCACATGATAGAACTTTAGATAAAGCCTTACTTAGGTTTTACTACTCCCTTTGCAAACATACGTATGTTATTTGATATGCTGTGTTATTTAGCTTCAGTGTTTTTATTCCACTTCCAATTTTATATTCAAATGTATTCAAACATCAATTCTGACTGTTTTTAATTGCAGATTGCAAGCGAAACTCCTCTAGATGTTGTAAGTGTGTTATTTCTCACTGTTAAAGTACTACTGTACAGCAAAAGGGAACATGTAATTTTAAAAATACTGCTTATTTTTTAGACTTATTAAACTGTTTCTTCAATACATAGATGTATTATTTAAACTACTCAATTAAATATGGTCTTGAAATAGACCTAGAATTAAAACTTTGGAACACATCTGAAAGTAACAAATAGAAATGTATATACATAGATATTTAAATGCTATAATGCTTGTACCTTTTTTGAGACCATTTTTCTCTCTGAGAAATGTTTTCCTGTTCTGAGAAATCCATCCTGCCTTCTGGCCTTTCATATTTTTTTCGTGCTGACTTTTCACCTTATCCAAAAGCTTTCTTGGTTGTTTGTGAAGGTTTGTTGTGTTTTTTTTCCTATTGCTTCTGCTGTCACTTGTCCTTGTCTTCCCTGTGTATACATTTCATCTGTATTATTTCATATGGCTGCTTCAGAAAATATAGTTTAGTATCTGATTTAATTATGACATTTTTACACAAAATTAACCAGCTAGGGTTGGAGGATGAATATGGGGAAGGGGTTGTAGTCACTGAGATTCAAACTCTTTAAAAGGTTGAAGGAGATCAGGAGATATGTAATTCTATGTTATTCTTCCTATTTTTTTCCTTTATTTTTCAATCTGTGCATGCTGGAAACTGTGGCAATTATTGCTGAGTGCTTTTAAAGGTGAGGGGTTTTTGTACTCACTCTGACTTTCTCTCTCTAAGCTAATGGAAACATCAGGTACTGACATGCTGAATGATTCAGACAACAGAGCACCTATAAGTCCGCTGCATTTAGCTGTAAGTGTTTTGTTCTTTAGTGATGACAGCTCCTCTGGGAGCACACAGGTTTATTTTTTCCGGACTTTTTAAAAATAGGTTAATAACAATAAACAGAATGCAAACAGAAGTACTAATATTCCCAAATGAGGTAGACAGGCTGATTTTTGCATTTCACTTGAAACTTGCTTCATGGAACAGCTTTCATGTGGAATCTTCTAATTGAGATCTGAGTAATTATGACCTTTTTTAATCATCACATTGTTTTACCCTCATTGTTTTAGTATGAGGAATATTTTTCCTTAATAGTTGAAAAAATATTTGCACAAAGAGTACTGTAAGACAGTGTTGAAACTGTCTAAACAAGTATACTCAAAATACAGAGTAACCAGCTCAGTATGTAGCTTTCATCTTTCCACTGAACTTCAAGCAATTGAAAAATCGTACTGTACTTTCTGAAAATGGAGTAAGTCTCATGCAGTAGCTGTACATATATATCTCCAAAATAAAAAATAATCCTTATTGCTGGTAAATGAAATCTATTTGTACTGTATTCTCTTTACTGGATTTTTTTTTTTTTTTAATATTTTATGTAAAAACCTAACAGGAATTACTTCAGTTTGTTTATGTTCTTCACTTGAAATAATCTGAGAATGATGTAGCTATGACATAGAGAGATGAAACATGCAGTATTCAAAATACTGTTATCCAAACTGGAGACATGATTTTCCAAAAGTAGTTGCAGTTGCTGATGGAAAGAATAACATAGAAAATAATAGATAGATAGACAGATAAAATAGAGAAAAGACCCACTAACCTTCTTGCTGAAATCGTGGGATTTTTTTAATTGGTCATAACTATTGTAACTACTTAGGTGCTGCATCAGTAACTCTTCTAAATGTAAACCAAAAATATTTTCACAGTTTTCACTTTTGTAGTCCTGGTAAGAAAGGAAAAAATGTGAAGGATGAGAAAACTGAGGAATTTTCTTACTCTTGTAGGCCTATCATGGCCACCATCAAGCTCTGGAAGTGCTGGTGCAGTCCCTGCTGGACCTTGATGTGAGGAATAACAATGGAAGGACACCACTGGACCTTGCTGCCTTTAAGGGACATGTGGAATGTGTAGATGTGCTCATTAATCAGGGAGCATCCATCTTGGTGAAAGACTACGTTGTAAAGAGGACCCCAATACATGCTGCAGGTATGTGCTAACCACTAACTTCTAAAATTTTGGCTTTTGAAGTGGATTATCTTTGTGTTTAGAAGTCTGTCATTAATGTTCTAAGAAAGGATGTTTAGGAATAGATGATGGCTTTTAAGGTATAACAAAACAGTTGTGAGTAGAAACCACTATTAATCCAATAAATCAGTTCAGCTCCAGGAGTGCTGTTCCACACTTCCCTCTGGAAGGGTGCATTGTCCTAGCTGTGCTGATGGGTGTCAGTGACATGTCCCTGTTTCTCTCCTTGCCTTTCATGCAGCCCAAACTTAGGTGAGTTGTGTTGGCAGTAAAATGCTTTGAGAAATGACTGGAATCTTGGAGAATTTTGACAGTTTGAGAAGAGACATGAAAACTTACTTTGATTTTTTTCCAAGGATTTAAATTACTCCTGAGCATTTTCAAAATAACAGCAATCCTTTTCTTGATGAATTTCCTAGAAAATATCTCTAAGCCTACCTTTCTCAGAGTCTAGCATTCATACTATAGTCTTATTTTTTTCTCCTTGAAAATAGGCTTGTTAAAGTTGACGTTTATAGTAGTGCTGTTACAGAAATGTTGCTGTTAGAAGACCATTATGTACAAAACATCATTCTAACCACTTAATTTGTTGTTCATGAGCACAAGCTGTATTCTTCTATTTGATTTAGCTTTCCTAACTTGTGTTAACACTTGTGTCAGCTACAGACGCATGAATTGTTGCTGTTCTTATGTGGACTGAATACTGCAGCTGTAGGTCAGAAATAATTTCCCTTCCAAGAAGCAATCATTTATCTTTCATGAGCTGCATTTAAATGTGATTTCTCTATTTTTTTGTTTCTCCTTTTTTTCCCATGTTTTTTAACTGTTTGATTTATGATGTCTATGCATTATATTTCCTTCCCCTTTCTAAGTGTGATTTCAATTACTTTATAACTATGCTTATGCTACACTTGCTATCAAAATCGGTATATGATTTGCCAAGTATGTGGTTATCTGTGCCTTAAAAATGTTGTATAAGCATATATTCTAATTACGGTTAATATGTGCAACCTCATTTATATGTAAAAAACAATTATCTTGTTGGCAGTTGAAAGCTCAAATCAATTACTTTTAATACTGTACAGCTGAATACCTGATTTCTGAAATTATTTTGTAGTATTCATATTTTAATTTAAATTATAACAATGGTAAATCTACACAGTGACTTTCCAAGGTAATGAGCTTTAGTCCGAGCAGGTTACCACTCTGTTTGAGCTATATACTCAAAGGCAATTAATGGAACCCCCTTTTTTTTTTATAATGTTTTCCAGCTACAAATGGTCATTCAGAATGTTTGCGGCTATTGATAGGAAATGCAGAACCACAGAAAGCAGTGGACATTCGAGATGGAAATGGACAGTGAGTTTAAAAGAGAGACGTTCTGTTCTTCATAAGTTACTGCATTTTATTAAAGGAAAAATTAAATATTTTACAGTGGTGGGTTTTAACTTGCTATTTTAGAGATTGTATTTCAAACTCTGATAAATACAACTGTGTATATTGCAATAAACATAAAGTTGGTGGTGAAAAATGTGCAGCTGGGAGGAAACGAAAATGTGTCTTATTGCCCAGATGCTGAGAAAATGGATGCTAGTAACTTAATCAGGACTTCTAAATTAGGGGATATTAATTTGTTTTCTTGACTCTAAAAAGCAAATGAGTGCCATTCTCAGAGTGAAGGTAGTGCCAGAGAAGATCATTGATGATGTAAATTTTAACAGTGCTGACCAGAAGGGATAGTAGTTATTGTACTTCAGCTGAATGCTAGTCTATTACACTTCCAGGTAGATCACACTGTATTTTGCTCTCTGCTTAGGACTCCTCTGATGTTGTCAGTTCTCAACGGGCACACCGATTGCGTTTATTCACTCCTTAACAAAGGAGCAAATGTAGATGCCAAAGATAAGTGGGGAAGGACAGCATTACATAGAGGGGTAAGAGAATATTCCTTTTCTTGCCAGTTTTATACATACTGATTTAGGATCAGATTAATAAGTAGTGCTAATGACTCTCTCATTGTTCTCATCTTGCCATTCTTAGTTTTAATTGTCTTTCTAGTTGTATTCAAAAGGCTGGCTTTTGCCTGTTCGCTGCCTACCCTCTGAATTCTTTTATACTCCTAGAGTCTCTGAATCTTGCTGTGAAGTATTGACTGGAGCGGTCCTAGAGTACCACTAGAAAGGAAAGCATGATGCATGCCGTATGCCAAATATTTTGTTTCTAGTTTCTGCCTGATAGGACAGTTGAATGAGCCCTAGACATTAGCAGTTCATTCCATGTTATTCCAAGAAAATATATTGTCAACAGTATTATAATATATTGCTATTTTTCCAAAAGAATGGCTGTTTTCAGGTTTGAGAATAATAACAACTCATTTTGCTTATTTTGTTATTACCTAAAAATGAAGAATTTGCCTCAGATTTGCTTGCTTTAATTATACACCTTGGCTTATATATATGAATATCTTTGAACTTGCTCTTTCCTGTCTCCCTCTTACAGGCAGTTACTGGGCACGAGGAATGTGTGGAAGCATTGCTTCAACATGGTGCTAAGTCCTTACTACGAGACTGTAGGGGACGAACCCCTATACACTTGTCAGCTGCCTGTGGCCATATAGGTGTTCTGGGAGCTCTCCTGCAGTCAGCTACATCTGTGGATGCAGTACCTGCAACAGCAGACAATCACGGCTACACTTCACTGCACTGGGCCTGCTATAATGGTAAAATACAGCTCTAAATGTATTTGTTTTTCTTGAGGTAGACATTATTCCTATGTAGAAAAGCAACATATGAAGTCTGTCCTCCTTCAGTTCTTATTAGTCAATGAAAGAATATGACAGATGTGGTATCTTGAAGAGGAACGTATTAACGCCTAATACATAATGAGTTGTTTATTTTTGTTATATACTATCTTCTTAGTTTTATGCCTCAAGAAGTCTTTCAAGAAATTCAGCATAGTACCTTTGAATAGAAATGGGCCACACTTCCCAAAAAAATAACCTTCACAGGGAATCTTGAGAGGAACGGTTTCAGATCAGATCTATTTTTAAACTTGCTTAATATCAACCGTGATAGGCATAAGAAGTTAAAGTATATAAAAGTGATTCAATAAGAATTTATTTTTTTCTTCACTGATACTTTTCATGGATTTGAGAGTGAGGGAGGCCTTAAAAGGTAGGAAATTCATTCAGCTCCTTTGCTAAAGATTTTGTTCTGTGTGTTCATTTCTGATGTAGTAGAGTTTGTAATTTATTTCACCTCTGAGTGACATGATAGAGAAAAATCATGTAGTAAGGGTTTATACTGATTATTATTAAGTGAATAACTACTGAGTTGATGCAGCTGGGTGATAATTTGAACTAAAATAACAGCTCTTTATTATATTAGTAAAATTAAATTCTTGCAGCTTGGTCCATTTTCACGGTGACTGCAATCTCTGAATAACGCAGAGCTAAGAGATGCGTGATTTGTAGGATGAACATTTGACAGGACTTGTGAATATTTGAATTTTTAGACATCAGTGAATGTTGAACTAAGGCTCTTCCTATATGCATTGAAGACCAAGCAAATAGTTACCATTGTTAGTTCCTTGTCCAGCAGCAGGATATAGGATTTTTAAAGTATCAGTATGATGGGTTGAACATGTTCTTTTTAAGACTTTGTTATGACTATTGACTTGGTTTTTCTTTGGGTTTAGCAAGTCAATGGAACAAAAATCTCAAATTATGGAGATGTTTTCATGTAGACAAAATGATGAATGGACAGAAGTGTTTGAAATTCAAAAAGCATAAAGAATGAAACTAAGTATTCTGAATGTTCTTCAGACAGCATGAGATTCTTCTAAATTTCATAAAGTTCACAGTGTTAAATGTCTGTTTGATTTTCAGGATTCCAAAAATACCTTAGTTCCTAAATGTAACTCTGTTGAATATAACCAGTCTTTTTTTTGAAACTTTGAAATAAAATACTGCTTCATCTAATTTAGATACATATTTTTAGTTGCAATCCATCATTAGACCTTTTCCCTGTTTTGTAATACTTAACTCTTATATTTGCTTTAGGTCATGACAGTTGTGTAGAGCTGCTCCTGGAACAGGAAATCTTTCAGAAAATGGAAGGAAATGCTTTCAGTCCCTTGCATTGTGCTGTGTAAGGAAGTGCAAAATTATTCTTCATAAATTTCATTTCTGTATTTAACAAAAGATTTATCATTCTGTAAATAACAGCCTGTTTAATTCGTTATAGGATAAACGACAATGAAGGTGCTGCAGAAATGTTAATTGACACACTAGGTGCTGGTATTGTAAATTCAACAGATTCAAAAGGAAGGTAAGCATATAAATGCACACAAGAATGTTTGTAACGTCATACAGTAGTTGTGCTAAATTCTTCAGTCATTTGGGGGTTTTGTGTTTGCTACTTACATTAATTCCTCATTCCCATGATTTTATTCCCTGAAGGTTTGGAGTTTTTTTATTATTCTGTGTTAGACACAAATTTTAGATTTTTAAAAATCCTGTTCTGATTCAATGAACTTGAATTGGCTTTTTATTATACAGGCAAGTTAGAGCACGTTTTAAATTGTATCACTTTGTGGCTCTCATTTTATGCATCTTGTATTATTTGTGAATCAAATTGTATCTCTATTATAAATGGCATGGGGGGATTTATTTGAAATTAGAAGGTGCCTTTCTAAAGGCAGCAGTCACAACTCCAGCAGTACTGGTTGCAAAGGGTCTGTGGGAGGGACTACCCAGATTTTTGTATTTGTAGGATCTCAGTCAGGATGCCCCTTTGTATAAAGTAGAAAGCCTGACTGAATGTGGCCATATTGTCTCTTGGTCTGTTGTAGAACTCCTCTGCATGCAGCAGCTTTTACAGATCACGTTGAGTGTCTACAGCTTCTGCTTGGTCACAGTGCTCAAGTAAATGCCGTAGATTCTTCTGGGAAAACACCTTTAATGATGGCTGCAGAAAATGGACAGACAAATACAGTTGGTAAAGAGAAAACTTTTATTTCTGATCTTAGCTTTGTTAACCTTACTATGGGCGAGGTAGCCTTATAGTTAACATTCTTGTGAAAATATTTGGTCAAAATTCTGTTTTCATTTTGCACAAATGTAAGCCATTTAGACTTTAAGGAATATGCATTTAGTTAATACAGATCTTTATTTCCCCAGAGGTGCTGGTTAGCAGTGCTAAGGCTGATCTGACTTTGCAAGACAGTTCCAAGAACACAGCGCTCCATTTGGCTTGCAGCAAGGTGTGTGTGATCTGACTTACTAGTGCTGAGCTTTTTGTTATCCATCACCATTTGAAAATACTGTTCCTTTGAAAAAGCATTCAAAGCAATTTATGAACAGTATTTGTTATATGACAGATGTTTGTTCTGTGTTAAGGGTCATGAAACTAGTGCCTTGTTAATACTGGAGAAGATTACGGATAGAAACCTCATCAATGCCACCAATGCAGCCTTGCAAACGTACGTATCAGTGGTGCGGGTGTCTTACAGGTGAATTCTTAGTGTGTATTTTGCTCATAAAGAGGAATATTTTTCAGAATTTTTTCCCAAACTGATTGAATTTTAATTAACAAGTATCAAGAGTGGAATGAACTTAGAACTGAAGTGGTGTTTTTGCTCATACTTAAAGTTCTAGTTTTAGATGGGTGAAAGGGATGATAAATAAAACTTTATTGTGATACCTGTGGGGGATTACTGGAACCCACTGAGATTACTTGTAAACCAATATTTTTCCATTCAAATTCACTTCAGTTAACAACTCAAACTAAGGCTTGGTCTTCAAAGAACCTCAACTACCTGGACTATGCTTTTATTCTTCAGCATGCTTTCTGTTTCATGTTTCAAGGATGAAACACTACTGTTAAATATCATGGAGAATACACTATTTTTGTACCTTTCTAAAGAATTTCTCTTCGGTAGAAGAATTAAGCCAAATTGGTTAGCCCAAATCATAAGGAAAACTTAGAAATGTATAGTGTTTCATACCAATCAGGATGGGCTATTAAAATTACTCTTCTGCGTTTTTTCTTTTAGAGAATATATTTATGTTACAAACAGTACTTGACACCTGATGTGTAGCTGAGTTATGCTTATGAATTGTTAGACTGCTCTAATAATGCTATCACAGACCATTTATAAAAAAAACAACCACCACCACTGGAACTTGTAAGCAACTCACATGTTGTCCTGGCAGTCTTGTCTTATTCAAACTCCTACAGTTCTTCCAGCTCTTCCCTGAGATCTGCTTGAATTAAGGAGTTAAAATAGTAAGCCTCCTTACTTTGCTTTTGCTGCTCACCATGGTGCACCTTGGGCAGCATGAAATAACCAGAAAGCAGGAAAGGGATTGATTGCCTCTTTCTGGCTTGAAGCAAGGATGTCTTGAGGGAAGAAAAGCAAAAAATGAGATGGGAACAGATGTGGGAAAGTATGCTACCACAGGTCATGTAATTCCAGTCACATGCCCTGGCTCATACAACCTGATCAACAGATGTCATGAGGAAAAATAGGTGTACACCTTTGCACTGCTGTGAAATGTTTCTATAAATTGTAAGGTTTTTACAGTTGTTTAAAATACCACTGCTTTGGCAAATGTTTAGTAACTGAATTGACTTTCTGAACAGCTTAAACAAAGTCCTTTGTGGCAAGATAAGCATAAAAATTGCTGATCTCTATGGTAAAATTATTTTAATTACACTACATTTTTCCAGTATATCTGTGGTGTGCAGTAGTTCTTGAAGTTTTAATACTTTCATGTTAGCACCATAGATACAGCTGCTCCTATTTGTATCTTTTGCATTTCTGGTCTCTAGGTAAGGCACTTGTTTTTAACTCAAAATATAGTTCATCATTAATTCTAACAACTTTGAGAATCTTAGAGTGAATGAAGAGTAACATAAAGCAGAAGGGAAGTAAGCTGATTATTCTGTTTCCTGCTGAGTGGTGGTAGGGGTTTCTTTAAGCCAGTGGGAACCAATTTTGAAAAACTTGCATTTGAAAAACATACATAGAGTGTTTGAGATAAAGCTACACTTTCCTTCATAGATTGAGTCAACAAAACTGATTCATGGTTAATAGTTTGGGGTTTTGAAAAGTAATCTGCTTTTCTCGCTTGATGCATTATACTGTGAAATATTTTTTTATCTCTGATCACAATGGAATATAGTGTTTTCTAAAAGGCAGATTAATGAAATGCTTCTGCATCTCTTGTAAGCATTTCCATGCAATAAAATACGACTACCATTCTGTTGTTGGGATTCTAGCGATTGATGCCAGTGATATGCAGTAACTCTGAGATGTGATAGTATCTGTTACAACAGTTGAGTGAAGGATTTGTCAGAGCAGGATGCAAAGTGTTTCTGACTTTTTAACACAATAAATTCCATAACCAGGCAGGTCTTTGCTAGCAGTTGCTTCCTCACTGTGTGCTGCCATAAAAAGAAGAAAGTTCACAATTGGTATTGTAAAGTTTCTTTGCAATAAGAGATTCGCAGGTATTCCCATCTTAATTATATATTATTATATATTAATTATTATATCTACAGTATTTATATAATGTGTGAATAACAGGAATATAAGTACTGCATTCAAGTAGATGCAAGCTACCTATCTTACTTAATAACTTGTTCTAAGGTTTATATATGAGTTTGCTTGTCTTCACAGACCTCTGCATGTTGCTGCTCGAAATGGACTAACGGTTGTAGTTCAAGAGCTTTTAGGGAAGGGAGCAAGTGTACTTGCTGTAGATGAAAATGGTAAGAAAAATTTAACTTTGTTTCCCTGTAAGGAACTGTGGTTCTAAACTCAACTCCCTAAAAAGAAATAACTGTGTGGAAACTTGATATGGGCCTTGCAGTAGGTCCTCCAAAGAAGAAAATGCATAGGTGATGGATCATTTTAGTAAAGCAGTAGAAGTTGTACTCAAGGAGAGTGAAAATTTTGCAGAACTATGAAGGTCATGGCCTGCAAGTGTTTGGTTTGCATTTGTAGTTTTGTGAAGCACTATAAATGTAGTTTTATGATGGACCTATAAATGCACTGGCTTTGGCATACCAAAAATGGTCAGAAAAACATAATGCTCAAAGTAAAATGTAACTCTCAGCTGTTAAGAAGCTGGATTGAATTGCTGTTCATTTTGTCACAGTAGGTTTATCAATGTTAGCTTTTAAAAGCAAGTATGATTTACAGCTCTCAGTTACTGGTCTCAAGCTTCTGGCTTTTCAGAGTTTTTTGGCACATACAAGTAAGAAAAATTAACTGTTTTATCACAAGAATAAATCATGCACTTTGTTAGAACAAAAGAAAATTAGATCTACTGACTAATTTGTGTATTTTCATGTAAGACATCTGTGGTCCTCAGAAGCTGTGCTTATAAAAGTGTAAGAACTCAATCTTTTTTGTAGATCCCAATGTGTCTTAAATGAAAGCTGTAGCTGAGATTGGGGAGTGGATTGCTTTTTGTTGGGTTTTTTGTTTGTTTCCTTTGTGCTGTTTTTTTTTTTTTTTTTCCAGAAGAGATATGCCTAATTGATAGTTCTAATTATATTTCCCCTTGGGAAAGTTTTTCCTCTCTTAATTTTCGCTGTGACTTTCTCTGTGTGTTTCTCAAATTCCACTGTGTAAAGTGACATGGATGACTTAAAGATCATTCCTTGCCTAAATTAGGGGGTAACTGCTAAACAAAACTCTCTAAAATTAAAAGATTGGAAAATACATCTTTTTGATTTCTGTTTCTCATCACATGTATGCTCACTGTGGGCTTCTGATGTGCAACCGGTCAGTCCCTTGCTAGGGTGGATCTTTGACATTACAGAGGAAAAATATTTGTGTCAAAGTTCTCTGGCAGCCTGGGGATCTAAAAATCTTCTTTTCAATTCTGCTTATATTTTAAATTTTAAAGTAACTCTAAGAGTGTTATCTAATCTTTTTCCTCACTGTGATTCTCTTCTTTCTTTTAGCAATTGCTTTCTTTATAAAATTTTAAGCAACCTTGAGAACATTCACAAGGATTTCTTTTTCTGACTGAGGAAATAGGCACAGGAATATTTTGGATCACAACGCTGACATTCTCTGACTATAGCATAGTCCAGAGAAGTTCAGCAATCTGCCAGACAAGTTTGGCATTTCAGATAGAATTAAATTGGAGTTTGGTTTTAGTTTTAGAAAGTTTTAGTGTTTTACATGGAAGTGTATCTTGATATGGAGAACATGTAACCCGCAGGACCTTGGGTGTTATGGAGTGATTATCCACTTTTTGTCTTTGAAGTTGTCCCTTTCTGTAAAAGCTGCATTGCTCTTTTGCAAGCAGTCTCTATTTGTATTTACAGTGGTATAAATTGAGTCCTCTGCTGCTGTATCTGAGCTACGCATCATTATTGAAAAATGTAAGCTTTGAAAAACCAACATCACTCCAATTACCTGCATTTCAGTTTATGAATAATTTATAAGATATTTAGAACTCTGGATTTGAAGTCCCGTGGCTTTTGTAATAGAGCATACCTTAATGTGGTGAGATTGCTTTGGTTTAAGAACTAATGTCAATGGAAAAATATAATCCTCTTAGGTTTTAAAAGATTAAATGCAACTGAAAAAGCAAATTAACTATCCAGTATACTTCCCAAAAGTAGTCATGTTGAGGATTCATTCTCAGTTCTGTATCAGTTCTTATTCAAATCTTTTGGTTCTTTTCCCATATTTTCACACCGGTCATGATGAAACTGCCATCACACACATCTGCAAAATAACGTTGAATTTGACATTATTTATGTAAGCTCACCTGTCTTAAAAAAAAATTGCTATCTTTTTCTTTCATTTGACACCATATAAAGTTTTTTTTTGGGTCATTCAACCAAATTTTCAATTTTTTTTATTTTGTAGTGGGTTTTTCCCTGACTAATTAACTTTCTGGGCTAGCTAAATTTCATGGTATAGTCTGTCTTCTATTTGCCATTTGCACATGCACCACAGCAGTGAGAGGAGGCATTCTCTGAAGGCTCCATAGCATGGAGTTTTCTCTTTCTGGATTCATCACTAAAGTGATCATTGGTCTTTCAAGCTTTCTAAAAAAACAGGGAGGGGTTTTTGTTGTTGTTGTTTTGAGTAGTTTGAAGGGGTTTGGGTGTTGGAGGTTTTTTTGTTTTGTTTGTTTGCATGGGGGGTTTTTGTTGTTTGGGGTTTTGTTTGCTTGTTTGTTTTGGTTGTTTGTTGGGTTTTTTTGTCAAGTTCTTTTCCAAGCACTGTATTCTTGTTTATATTGATGTTCTAGTTTTCTGGAAGGAATTTTTCTCTAAGTGCTTATAAGATGACTTGTGCCTCAGACTCTCATCACTTTCCCAGTGTAACACTTCATCCAGTTTGTCTTGAGAACTCTCATTGCACTGACTGCAGTAATAACTGTCTGATTTTCCTGTAGGCACCCTCATGAAAACTTTCAAGCCCCAGGGGAGGGAGCAGCTCCTTCTTTGGGCTGGGGGAGCCCTAGTCTTAAGTCAGTATCTCTCACACAGGCTCTGTTTTCTGTTGAGCAAGGAGGCTGCCTCAGCTCACTCTGCTTCTGTCACCCCATCTACAAATGAAGACAGTAATTTTGTTGTTGCTGTGTGAAGGGTTATGTAGGTACAATAAGTATGGAATATGGGGGAACATTATACCAGAATTGAGTAAGTGTTTCGGTGGAGTTGGTACATTTACCAACATATTGTTAAAAGAAAATGTGAAGTGGTTGTAGCTGTTGTTGCCCTGACATATGAATGATCATTTTACAGTTAAGTGACATAAAAATACTTGTTCTTATAAATTTAAAATAATGAGTGCCAAAATACAGTGGTGGAGGACACAGATGTCAGTGTTTTGTGGTGCAAGCTATGTCTAAAGCAAGAATAAAACTGTGATATTTCAGTTCTGCTTATGAAAGCCAGGAGCTTAAGACCTACAATTGAATATTAATATAAACACGGCTTTTAGAGAACAAACAACTTTAACAGAAGGAAATACTCTGTTTAATCTTTATATGGACCTTTTTTATGATGAACTGGGGTGCTCTGTTCCGGAAGGAACGTAAGTATGAGTATTCAAGATCTTAGCCATCTTTAAAAGGGGGGAGGGGGCCAAACAAATAGAAACTAAAAAGGTAGCAGGTGACTGCTTCTTTTCTTCTCTAAACTATTATCAAATTACATTAGTGAAAGAAATTATGTTGAATATGACCAACTTGATTAGACTTATTTGTGTGTCATCTTACCTTCATGCAACCTCCAGCAATTGTAAATATTAAATGGCGTGCATCTGAGTATCAGATCTGAGCCTTCTGTTCTGCCTGTAATGCAGTCATCATCCAAGTGTGGCGAGCTCTGGCCCTTGCTTCTGAATCCTCTCAAAATGTATCTCTTCTGCAGACTGTCACTGTTTACTCTGAGCTGTTTAAGTGCTGTGGTACCTTACTAACAATGAAAACATCTGCTGCGCTGCACTTCTGTACGGCCCTATCGCATGGTCAGCTGGTGCGTTTTGTGCTTGAATTATCTGTGTTTCCTTGGATTGTATGCTCCTTTGGGCAGGGACTGTTGTCTTGCTCTGTTCCAAGCATCAAGCACAAGGTCTGTCCTGAGCAAATAATAATTCGACTGCAAGACTGTCCCCTGCTTTCTGTTTTCCTCATTTGTAGCTACAGTTATTTTCCATAATGTGCCTACTTGTTTAAAACTTATGTGCAGTTGTATAATACAATAACTGCTCCTGAGCTCTATCCTAAAACTTGACCTGGATCTACTTCTACAATAATGATGTTTCCTTAGTAGTTGAATCACTTGCTGGTAGAATGGGCATTGTTTTCCATGCCTTCCAAAGGTCCGGATAGAAGACCATCATGCACTTTGCTTTAAAGCCATCTATTATTTAAAATTACTTGTGTGCTTTTTACTTGGATGTTGTACACCTTTAAATTGTGGACTGGGGGTAGTGCATGAGACTTCAGACTCCAGACGTACATGAACATGAGTCTTCCTGCGAGCTCATTGTGGGCATGTCTGTTGCACACAGTGGGAGGTGTTGCAGAGGTGCTCCAGGGTGGAGCCAGGGAGAGGGAACTGGTCCTGCTCTGGTCAGCAGAATTAGCTGTGAGCTGTGGTTGTACACCCGTGACTGCTCTGCTTCTAGAGCTGCCAGTGTCACCACCAAGTGTGGTGCCTTGGTGCTGTAGATACACCTGAGACCTGTGCCAGAACCTGCCCTCAGGTGCCATGCAGAATGGTTAAGCCTGAGACAGGAGCAATGCACAGATCTCCACTGAGGAGAGTTTGAAAAGTTTTTCTTGGCATTGAATGAGCTGTAGCAAGTACATAGGGAAGGGGGAAGCTGCAGAAGGAGCAGTGTTGAAGGATTATTAAACACACAGTTACCCAGGAAAGTCTGCAAGTCATCCCCTGGCCCAAGACCTTTGCATTTGGGGGTTGTCACAGTAGCACTGCCTGTCAGAAGTTTGTGTGGACCTGCTGGGCAACTAAGAGATGTCTCTGCAAGTCCTAGTCTGCTAACCCAGCTGGCCTTTCTTCAAACTTCTGTGGATTTCTTAATTGATATCCTGTGAATTAAGGTTAGGCATTGGCTTTATAGTT
The DNA here is from genome assembly GCA_013396735.1 of Grallaria varia. Taxonomy (NCBI): domain Eukaryota; kingdom Metazoa; phylum Chordata; class Aves; order Passeriformes; family Formicariidae; genus Grallaria; species Grallaria varia. The sequence goes on from VWZG01000904.1 coordinate 198,112, forward strand.
TATATTACTGTATGCTGTAATAAAGTGTAGGTTCATTGAAACTGTACACTCTGCCTTTTCGATTACCTGGCTCTGCTGCTTTAGCCAGCTTGTTACTGAGATAGGACAGTGTTATTAAAGTACCTGCCTGTGACAGAAAGCGATGGTGGAAGCCTCTGGATGAAGAAACATTTAACATATAGAGCTGTAGTTTCTGCAGTGGCTCTGTGGTGAATGCCTTCACCCATCACTGTTGGTTGCCATTAGTTGTCTCTCCTCAGCCAGGCGACCTCCTCACCATATTCAGATCCAGGCTTTTCTCGCTGGCCTAAAGTGGCTGGCTGTGCTTATTAAAACAACTACATCTTTGTTGCAAAGCCCATTAACTTCAAGGCTGTTTTTGTAACCGGAAGTTTAAGATTTCTAATTGATAATGCATTTAATTTTTTTATTTTTTGAACAGTGTGGAACTAAGCAATATAAAATACTTTTGCAGCTGAAAGATTATATTATCTTGGAGAACTTCTTGCATTGTCTTTATTTTAAATGAAGGTTTTGTTTTTTCTTGACTTCCCAGGTTACACGCCAGCTTTGGCCTGTGCACCCAATAAGGATGTGGCTGATTGCCTGGCTCTCATTCTGGCCACCATGATGCCTGTTTCATCGAGCAGCACATTACCTTCCCTGGCCTTCAATGCCATTAATCATTACACCAACACCTCAAAAACTGTCACCTTTGATTCCTTGCCAATCATGAGGAGTGACCACAGCTCTTACTGTACTTTCAACAACATTGGCAGGGAAGGTGGCTACCCATATACGGAAGAAGATGAGCTCAATGACTCAGATTCTGAGACCTATTAGAAGTTACATTTTGTAGGTCTGAGGAGCGAACCCTCATGCTGGAAGGTCAGACTTGTGCTATCGGAAAGCTGTTGTTTTAATACAGAAAGAAGACAGACCTTTGAGAAGATTTTTTTTATTGTGGTTGCATAAAAAAAGAAAATCTGTGAGACTCTAGGAAGATTTTTAAGAGCATATTTTGCAGAAGAAGCATAAATTCTTGAATAAGTACTTGGAATCCATGGCAAAAAAAAAAAAAAA
>VWZG01000904.1:199306-216113 GCA_013396735.1 Grallaria varia
TTTTAAAAAAAATTTGTGAAAAAAAAGAAAAAAAAAAAAAAAAAAAAAAAAAGAATGTCAAAACTTCTATTTAACTGTATTAACACCATTCTGTTTCTGGTGCCAGGAGTAATTCCTGCAGACTGGGCACCCGACTTGATGTAAATGAACAACACTATTGTTCAACAAAAAGGATGCTAGATTTAAGTATTCTCAATAAAACTAAAACCATTTTGAAGGCAATAAATGAGTTTGGTACAGTAGGCATTGTTTGTGCTGCAAATTGCCAAAGGACCAAATAACTTAAAGATTTTTTTTTAATTAAATACATTTTTGTGAAAACTGGAATAGGTTATTTGAGAAGTTGTTTCAACCAAACCTTCATTACTTCTGGAAAAGAAGCTTAGATTTGGGTTTAACTGTTGAATTTTATTTTTTTTAATCATCTGAAAGCCTTCCGACACTATTAAATGTACCGTGAAAGAAAGTAGATGTACTTTTAAGTTTTACTTTCTTTTTCTTTTAGGTGAAATGAAAATGATCTTGTCATACTTTTATAATATTAAACCAGCTAACAAGGTGAAGTCAGGGTGAAAAATGTACAGTGTAATAAACAAGGGAAGGGGTGGGAGATGTGGGAGGGAAACAGTAATTGTTGCACAGTTTTAGATTTTTTTTTTTAACGTTTGGGTTGAGATTTTTCTTAATATAAAAATACGTAACTTGGAAACTATGAAACTGTGTAAAATTAATTGAAATGTCCTGATAACCCCATTGTGACTGAGAGTTCTTTTCAATAATTTATCCACTTCCTTACATCATAAATTTGTATGTAACATTAAAATTGTATATCCCTATCACTTTTTTTTTTTTTTAAATCCCAGAGTTACAAAGTGGGGGGAAGGTGAATTTAAAAGTATATTTCCCTATTAGAGAAAAAAGTACAGTGTTTGGTCAGTGGGAAGAGCTGTGTATCTTTGTTGTGCTCCATTTAGAAAATAAACAGCAGGAACAGGTCCCTGTAATGTAGTTCAGATTTGCCCAAATATTTTTTTTTTTTTTATTTATAACAGACTACTCTGTTTTTTTTAATTGCCTGGAGAATGAAAAACTGACATAAGCTGAAATTTTGTCTGTTAAATGTGAATATTTACTTTATTTGGCTCTGCTTTAACTATAACTGTTACTTTTCAAGTGAATTTGTTTATGTACATGCAAGGAATCCTTGCATGTCCTGACAAAGTACAAATAAATTACTACAAACTGATTCCAATTTCATTTTTATCCTTTTTTTGTATTGTGAAACTGGAAATCTTTGTAAATTACAGCTGCTTTTCTGAGCATAGTGTGGAAACATGGGACAATATTTTGATCTATTTGATAATTTTGTGGGGTTTTTGAAGAATTAATGAGCATGTAGATAGAAATATTGACTGCCTGAATACTGCATTTACCTGCACTCTTTCAGTACTTCAAGATTCCTGTATATTTTATGGAGTGTAATAAAACCCAAATGTGAGTTCTACTAATGAATAATTTATTTGTATGTACTAAGCATTAATGGCAAAATCTCTTGTCGAAATATTAGAATTTATAAAATCTACTTCATAAAGGCTCTTCCAGCATTTTAATTCTAAAGTGAAGGTGAGCTATTTGAAGTAATTTTAAATTTAAATTACTTCATTTTTCCTTTAGGCTTCCTTTTAATTAGTACTTTTTTAACCATTTGTGCCTGTGTTCATTGTTTATATATGCAATACGTTTGTCTGTGAGTAGAATTAGATGGCTTCAGGGAGGTTGTGGTTTCTGTGCTTTCTTCCCTCTGAGTCTCTCGCATATGTGGCTGTGTAGGAGTGATGTAGGTGCCTCAGCCGGGCACGCAGGCAGCACTCGAGATCCATATTGGCCTGTCCTGAGATTCTCTGCAGCTATTTGAGTTCAAAGGCTGAAGCAGCATGGACCCATTTTTGTCTCATATGCTTGTGGGGAATCTGAATGAGAACACCAGGTAGTGTGTCTGTTCTTTAAAAGGTAACGGCTGCTTATTTCTGCTCATGGAACTGTCTGATTTTGGTTGATTCAGAGGCACTATGAAGATGATTAATAGGCCCTTATTATCTATGCTGACTTCTGCCTGACTCCAAGAGGACCTGTTACCTCAGTGTCTGGTGTCTGTAGCCAAAGGGCACTTTACAGGAGGGGACACTCCAGGCTTACTGGATAATTAGCAGTGCAGTAGAGGCCAAGCTGTTCGTGTCTACTGTGGGCCTGGATGACAGAGCAGAAAAAGCTCAGAGGGCATTGGTTTGTTTCAAGTTAAAGATTTGGATACAGAATACAGGGAAATGCAGAAAACAGTGCCGTTGAACATGTTTGTTTCCTTATGTCAATCAGAAATGACACCTTTCCTTCATTTCATTGCTACTTGCCTCTTGAAGAAGAAAACTTTTTCTCTCTGTTAAATTGCATTATTTTAAGTTAGGTTTTGTGAACTTTTAAAGCTAAATATCTCCTTTTTTTAAATTGCAAATTGTTAAGTCCATTTAGGAATTCAGAACTACGTGATTTCCTATCTTCCCTGTCTCATCATTACAATTTACTCCGTGAGCCTGTAGATTGGAATTTGCATGTATTTGTTAAAACAAACAAAAAAACAACTCCATTACTAGCTGGCAGTATGGCTAGGACAGAAATTGTGCCTTGTAAGTGATATTTGAGGCTATTATTATAAAATGGTCTAATTCAAAAAATGGAATGTGATTTGTTTAAAGACCATGCTACAGTGGTCAGAGACCACTTTCTTAATGAGAGGTCAAGGAACAGCAGGTTCCTTGTTTCTGAAAAGCAAATAATGCTGTCGGTGGTTGGTGGGGGTTGAAAAAAAAAAAACACACCTCTGTTGGAGGCCTGTTCATTTCCAGAAAATTATACTGGAGCCTCCATTTTTCTAAAAGAAATCCTCTTCGTTTTGTACAGATGAATATGGCACAGTTATTCTTACAGCCTTTATCCAAGCAATCTCTTGGATTTTTCACCAAGGGAGAGCAGTGAGCCTTGGCTGGACCACTGAAGCAATATATCAGAATAAAATAAACTCTTTTCGTCCTGGGGAAGAAATCAAATGGACGTAAGGAATAAAGACAGCTGGCTCTGCTCAGCTCTCTGTGTACTCCGACTTCTGTGGTGTTTTATGGGGTTTTCAGTTCTCAGGATAAATGTTCTGCAGAAGAAAATGCCAAGTCAGTTGGTATTAACCTCATAGGCTGAGATGTCACTTTTAGAGTGCTGTGTTGCAGCATAAATGCTGGATGCTGATAAAAGAATCAGTCTGTCTTGCCCACACTGTCTTGTAATTCCTTATAAAATTTTGACCTCTGTGTCTCCTGCTCTGTATTTCCTCCTTTTACTTTTTATCACCTTCACATGCTTAGACATCTCCAAAATAATTGTATAAATATATGTGGAACAATCAGAGCTAGAAATAAGCACTTTCTATACTTAGATTTTGGTTGCAGTGGGGGGTTTTTTTTCTGATCATGGATTTTGTTTAAAATTCTGACTTGTCTGTGTCCTGGTTTCATCTAAAGAATTAGCAAGTGTTTGGTTGAAAAAAAAAAAAAATACTTAAATCCAAAGTTTTGCTCCTTTTGACATCTACATATAAAGGGCACTAAAGCTCCCAAAGCTGTTAACTAAGCTGTAGGGAAGGTGACTAAAAAGAAGTATGAAATAATGTTTATAGATTCTCCAGCCAAATTAATTCTGGTTTTGAGAGGAATTAGCCTTCCTGTCTTGCCCAGATATTAATGTCCATTTAAAGATAACTACTGTAGTAATCCAGAATATCATGCTCTATTTGCATTCTAATTTACAAAAAAATAAGAGAATGTTCATTAAATGCAGTTGTTTGGAGATAGGCAAGTGTTTTGGTAGCTCAGCTTCTCTTATGCAAAAAAACAGAAATGTTGTGACCTTTCTGTTGATCGTGCAGTAGCTGGATGAGAGACTCATCCTGTAGAAAGGCTGTAAGCAACAGGGAATACTGCACAAAGAAGTGGTTATTTACTTGTGAGAAGCTTGTCATAATCATGGAACGCTTTTAACACTTCTGGATGTCTTCAGGGAGCCCATACTACTTGGTTCCATGTTTGGATCTGTGAAGTTCACATCTTAAAAAGCTGACACCTAAATAAAAAGGTTAAGTGTTTATGGAAACAGTGGTTCTGGGGAACCGGAGGTCGTACTCTGTCTCAGTGTACCACAGGGTAGGCGAGGGAGCTCCACAGGCTTCCGCGGCTGCAGCTGCAGGAGCAGCAAGAGGACCCTCCTTATCTCCCAGCATTTTGCTCTGGGCCTCTGCTAATGGTACATACTTTCCAAAAGAAATGGCATGGCACTTTCGGTTAAAAGGCACTGATTCCTGATGACAGTAATTCCTGATAATCCAGTTCTGGTTGGAATCAGGCTAATAACATTGGAGGGAAGCATCTTTATTAATCTCTTAATAAGGCATTTAAACTTTTAATACTACCTCCATAGGTATAGATTTAAACTTGGCAAAATTCATTTTAATATCAGGAAAAAGTAAGTATTTAAATTATTAAAGTTGGTCAAGGAAGTTCATATAAATCCTTAAATCCAAGATAAGTAGTTACTGCCATCTGTAGTAATCTCAGTGATTTGTGGTGACTTCCTTATAATCCTTTAATCTGCTGCAGAAGTTGACAGGACAGTTGAAGAAGAATTCTGATTAGGATGAAAAACCTTTTTTTTTCTTTATATAGGTACATAGCTGTGGCTCTAAATTGGACAAGACGAGAATTTATAAAATTGGGTCTCCAGACTTTACCTACTGAAACCTGAGGTGTTAAGTGCTCTCAGGAACGTGGTGTGACTCTTGGGATCATCATGTGCAGGGCCAGGAGTTGAACTCTGATGATCTTTGTGGGTCCCTTCCAACTCAGGATAGTCTATGATTCTATGAAATGTGAAGAGATGCAGTGCAGGCCTCTGTGTTAGCTGTTAGCATTGGCTTTTTGCTTTTTCTGGATTCCTTTTCTCACTGAAATGTCCATGTTTTGAAGAATGTTAAGTGCAAAGGCGTCAATGTGCGTTAGTCTGAAATTATGTAATAATTGGCTATTCTTAAGAAAAATACTACTGTTGTGTTTATGATTATCTATAAGCCTTATGACAGAAATCCCTTCCTTTTACTGCTTAACAGGAGATGCAAATGGCTGGCTGGACATGGTGAAGGTCACCCAGGCCCCCAGTCGCATCTGTGTGTCCTCTCAGACCTACCAAGAGAAATGGCAGCCTCAGAAAGAGCAGTTTGTTCAGTTGTTGAGCCATCTAGAGCCTAGGAAGATCAAGAGTGTTTTGGTTTCCTTTTCGTGTGAGAAAATTAGTTGCAGGGGTGACTAAAATTTTCAATTTCTACATTTTGCAACTGAACATTCCTGAAAGGGAAAGATGATGAGTGTCCCTGCTTCCAGGACTTGAAGATTTCTTGCGGCTATTTCCAACCTGTTATCCCAATTTCTTTAGCACTGTATTTGTCTTCAAATAAAGCAGTAACTAAATTATCCATGTTTCCCTGGTGTGCTGTGCATTATTTTACATTAGGATAAACTGAGCTCCCTTCATTCCATACTATGTTTTGGCAATTTTCAAGCTCAGATTGGAAAAGGAGTCTTGTAGTTTTTCACCATGTAACTGTAAACATAGTTGAATAATAGAGAACCTAAAGAGCCTTTCAAGCTGTCTTCACATTGATAGCGTCACTAAATATTTAAAGAGGAAAAAACACCTTACATTCATTAAAATTGCAACAGAAGCAGCTAGAACTATTGCTGTTCAGATTTATAACAACAAAACAAAATCTCCTTTGAAGCCTTGTAAAATGACAGATGTACAGGTTTTCTTCTCGTTGTACCTGGGAGCTGACTTAATTCTGAAAGCTTAAGGCTGAAGTCTCGTGTGCTCTTTTATGTTAAAAGAACAGATACCTTTAATAGTTTTAGGGCAAAAAAATCTAATGGTTCATGTCCTATCTTGTCTATATTTTCTGTCCCTTGCCAAACTTCGTTACTGAAGCTCTCTGCAGAGTTTTCTTAAAAATCTATTAAGATCTTACTGAGTTCAACCTTTCTAATCTCTCCTACCAAGAGTTTGTTTGATCTGCTGTGGGTACCATTATTGTCTCTGGTTTCTGACCTGGGCTGCCAAAACCTGCTCTCCCAGGACAGGGAGGAAGGAGAGCGTGGTGACTCTCTGAAGTATTTCCATTGCTGTTGAGTATTAAAAACTTAATGAAGTCATAACACTTCACCTTTTGAATATTTGGGGTTTTCACTTCACTTGTAAAGATGCGCCTAAAGGAGCTTATGCCCACTTGTGCATTGTGAAGGTCTCTGACGTGAACAGATTGTACCACTGTGTCTTCAGTTCCTCAGCCTGTTCATGGGCCTCTGGATAAGTTCACTCTAAGGTCCTGTTTGCCAGCTGTTCCTTTGGCATGTTTTCTCTCACTGTAAGTGGAGTTATCCCCACATCCACCCTGAAAACTCACTGAATCCTGAAGAAACAGATCCCTTACGAGGAATCCCCCCAACACCTCTGACTCACATTGCTGTTACCCTGCCTGGACAGTTTCTATGGTTGTCTTTCCATTCCCAGGAGCACTGTCAAGGCCCCTTAAAGACACCATCCCCTGCTGTCTGAAAGGAAGTTTCTTTGGTGTCAGTACAAATTTCCAAATCCTGATTTCACTTCAGTTGACAGACCAAGTGATTTAAAGCTGTTTTAGACTTCAGCTTCCCATATGCCAAAAGATCCTTGTGTTCTGGTTTGGTTTTGTTCCACTCTCAGACAGAAGTGGTTCAGAAAGCTTTAATTAAACCGTTCATATCCATTGAAATTATATTAAAAGATGGGCTGCATTACATAGGTTACAAGTGTGAACATCAGCCTTGCTAAAGGCTTCTCACACCTCCTCAGTAAGTGGTGAGTAGCCTCACTCACATGAATACAGGGTTGTTTGGAAACAGAGCCATGCTGGGATTGCTGCTCCAGCACAGACTTCCAAAACCATTGTAGGTTACTGCCCGGTCACCCTGTTTCAGAGCGGATACATCTGTTGTTACTCAAAGATCAGGACAGGTGGAGGGACTAGATACTCACTAGTAATCTACTGTGACTGATATTGTCTCTTCTACCTTTTCCAGTGCCCCTTTGCTAAAGGCTGCATTTTTGGATGAAGGGAACAAGGCATTAGAACACACTCTAATACTTAATGCCTGCTCTTCTCAGGAAGGAGACAGAAACATGCCCCATGCAAACAGTAAGGTCTTGTTTTTTAACAGTTTTAACATGCCCAAAGTTAGAATAGCTCTTTGAGACACACTTTGCAAGTATTTCATAGATAAATACTTTTTCTTTCCTTAAGCATAGCAAATATGTGTAATGCTATTTACTTGCTTAGCCTTACTGTGATAATGGTCTGCTTTGCAACTAAATCCCAAAGAGTATTTTAGTGCATGAAGCTGCTTGTTTTTCAGCCTCCAAAGCAGAGGGTCCTGAGAGCTGAAATCTCCAGCTATTCATTGTTCCATTCTTTCAGACTTGGTCTGTGGTGCTAGAACCAGAAGCATCAATAAGCACTGCAAATGCTTTTCTGTACATCTGAATTTGTGCAGCATTCAGCAAGAACTGGTACGGGTGCCAAAGAATGATTTTTAATAACCCTGAGGTGGAATGGCTTACTTTTATGTCAGCAGGTTTATGCCTAATGCAATACAGGCATTCCCCTTTCCATCTTTCTGTACAATATACGCTGCAGGATAAACAAACCTACTGTCTTTTGTATTGAAGCTGTGTTCAACAAGGGCCTGACTCACAGGGATACAGGTTGGAGAAGGAAGGTTTGAGAGGGCCCAAGACCACCAGTATTTATATAATAATTATTTGTCAATATTTAAGAAAACTCGAGGTAGAAATTCGGCAATTTTTTGGTTGTTTTGCTTTTTGAAACCAGAAAGTGAGTTCATTCAAAGCAGGAGTTGATGGAGCACATCTCAGCACACATACTTGTACCTGCCATAGTGATTTGAGTTTGAGCCTGCTCAAACAACTAAAATGGGGACTCGCAGCTCTACTGTTAGTGCTTTGCTCTTCTCAGCCTAACAGTCAGAGCAACAAGAACACAAGGACTGGACCAGAGGAACAGTTGTGTTTATTCCATTACTCGATGGCTATTATGCAGAAAAAGCCATAACAGCCAATAAGACCACATACAATTATAATGCTTGAGAATACATTAACTTGTCTGAATTTAACCCCAAATTAATATCCTTTGAATATTCTCTTCCCAACTTCAGCACTGCAGTAGAACAGTTAAAACACTTACTCTACTTACTGCTCTGGAAAAAATGGTGTGTTTTACTCACTCAGCAGCACGAACCTGCCATCTGGCACATGAAGCATTGATGTAAAAACCTTGCTGTCCCTCAGTTCATTATGTGCTTTTCATAATTCCTCTTAAATAAATTCATGAACAATGTCTAAGATGTCTTAAAGTCAAAATAGTCTCGAAATTACCTACCTCTTTTAAACAGGAAAAGTTAAAGTATTCAAACAGTCTATAACATGGTTGTTGATACTCATTTTCAATATTTTCTTTAAACATAATTTCTTGGGAATTGTGTCTTACTGCAATCTAGTTTTTCACAATCATTTGATATCCTCTTCCCCAGATTAGATAGTCTGTAGATGTTTACAACTGTAACATTCAGATACTGTTAAAAGCATATGAAAAAACTGGGAGTTCCACTGGGAGCTTTTGACTCTAAGAAAAAAAGCAATCATGGCAGAACCCTAGCACATACAAACTGTATGTATGTACACCTACATATTTTTGTGCCTTTCATGCACAGTGTGCCTTCCTTCCCTTATTTTTTTTCCCTCTTGAAATGTTTTTCCATTCTATTCATTTCCATACTCTGAGCCAGGATGCCAGAAAACCAAAGGATTAAATTAAAGGGAACAAATTCAGTTGAAATTAGTTATTTTCCCAGTATAAAACATCTCACCACATTACAGCAAGCCTTTATCTTTGCAAGGCAGTTCATTCACTTCTGGTAGGGCATAAGCTACCACAGTGAAGACTGTACTTACAGCCTCTTAGGGAAGTGCTTCACTTACTGTTTCAAATGTGGAGCTGAATCAGTCAGTCATGTAACAAACACACCTGGACCTCTAGGAAGTATGGATTTTCAACAGCTTCTCTTAAGATACATACTCAGAATGTACGGGCAGTTGTTTTCTGACTCAAATATGTGTGCTAGTCCTTCTCATACCATCGTCCATACAGAGCAGCTGTCAGCAGGCCAGAAGATGTTCTATTTTTGCTTATGAAATAGTAGTTGTTCTTCCAGCCCATGTGATCAGCAAAGTCCAAGGTAATGCCGGATGTCAGCAGCAAAGGAAAGATGTAAGGGGTGCTCATATTTCCCCATAGTTGGAAATCTATCAGAGCAGTGGCATCTGTAACCTCCTGTCCACAAGTGCTAAAGCTGAAACCACCACACTTCACTAATGCACAGGCCTGGACATAGTATGTGCCATGCACTGTATGGAGCCCATCAAAAACTCCCAAAGCATATAATTCATCAGTTAAAGCAGCTCTCTGATAATTTAAGTAACAACAAAGGGTGTTGGCACAAACCTGGAGCTCTCCTTTTTCCCCCCATACAGGAACAAAAGTAAAGTTGTCATACATCATTTCTGCATAAAATGTGGGAGGTAACTGTGCATTTCCTTTTTCAGATACTCTGCCAGGAGTCTCTTCTTCCTCCTTAAAGCAAACTTGATCATCCAGTGAGGCGCTTGTAAAAGTCCTGCATGAGCCATGTGAGTTCTCTCTGAATCTTTCATTACTTTCCAAATTGGTTGCACGATCTGTGGTAATCACAGGAATTTCTGCTACTATGAGCTTGCCACCATAACTTTCCATGTTGTGGTAGATGAAGGATTTGACTGGAGTGTATATGCCACTCCCTGTCATGCCCAAGGTAGGGTGGTGGATATTAGCTGCTAAAATATTGACATTGAAAGCTGTTGCAAAAGCTTGTTGAAATTCTACAGCAGACAAGAGTGGGAGTTGGTTCATCCAGGCAGTTGGATATACAATTTGTTTCAGATTGTATTGTCTGATGAGGTTCACTGCAGGCTCAAAAAAGAGTATATCAAAGCAAGTGAACATGCCAAACTTGCCAGCAAAAGGGGTATCAAAGAGTGTATAATCAGGCTCTGGAGGGGTATCAAAAGCATATTCAAAATACAGGTTGTGTTTGCGATATGTGGCTACCAACATCCCGTCATCATCAAACGCCACGTTGGTGTTGAACTGGTACCTTCCATCAGGTGGACAGTGTGGATCAGTGTGCTCACAGGATTGCTTAGTTCCTAAGTTTGCCACAAGGAATATTTTGTTCTTCAGTGCCATACAGCTCAGACGCTGAATAACCTGGACAACAGTATGGAGAAATGTAGCACTTCAGAACATGGAGGAATAAGTTTTATAGTTTCAGCAGCTATGACTTACTTACTTCTTTTCAACTTACAGTTTTCTACTGTGTTCAAAATTGAACACATTTGTCCATATTTGTAAAATTTAAAAGCACTGTTGATTTTGTGACAAAAACTACTGGGAGCAATAGCTTTGTAGAGAGAAAGGTATGTTTTATATTAATTTTAAAATAGCACTGGAAAAATCTTTTTTGGGTTTATTTTTTGAGAAGTAAGTAAATAAATCTATTTCAGGAGAAATTTTCAGAAACTTTTGACTTGCAGGAGCACCAATGGCTTTTAAACACCATAGATCAACTGAAAGCTTTGCCAAGGCAGCCTAATTGATCTGTATGTGCCTTTAGAACAGCAAACATCTAACAGTGATCATTTTCAATTGCAATGTCTTGTTCCTGCAACTGGATATTTTTACTGTAAATTTTTAAAAAATAATTACTAGCTACACTTAGAGAAGCAGACACGTAAATAAATAGACTTTGCATAGTTACAGAAAAGAAATACAAGAAGTTACAGACCACAGTATTACTGGTATATTTCTTCCATATCAGAGAGCACTGTACCCAAGACTGCCAGTACTGCAACCCCCAAACAGGGTCTGACTGGCAAACCAATTTCTTGCTTACTTGGCCATGATCATTGGTAATAAAGATTCACAGGCCAAAATAGGTCATTGTTTACAACTGTGATTCCTGTTTGCATACAAATTCTGCTTAGTAGGTACATGAACGATTTCTTTCATTACTACTGTAAGGTTAGTAAGAATTAACAGTCTGTATTACTAAGCATGGTTATTTTCAGTTCAGGTCCAGAAGAACCAATGAAAATACTATTTTTGTAACCTGGAGGTCACATCTTACATAATCAGGCATGGTCTGTGTCAAGCTGTGACTTCTATTGCCTTGTAGCAGACCAAGTCTTGTTACTTGTGCTAATGATTTTACACACGATCACTGAGTCAGAATGTTATGATGTCATTAAGTTATTAAACCCAAGTAACAAGAGTGCAGCAGAAATGAAGGTACTACTATGTTGTTTCATATAAAACAGTGTTGTTCAAAATAAAATCACACACGTCTCTTTCTAGAGAGTAATTACCAATTCAGGATTGGGGAGGGGGAGATGACAAATCCAGATGGCTCATACAAAAGCTATTCTCCTTGCATGTATGTATCTAAACCCTCCTCTGCTACGAAGGAAACCAGCATAACCTGAGCATCCATGTAAACAGAATCTGGTACTACAGGTTGTTCAACTTCTTGGTCACTTGCCTAAGCAAGACAACTAGAGCTATTTCCCACCTGGAGCACAAACCTGGCATTCAGTTATCCCACCCTTGCAGACATCGCTCCTCTGTTTACCTCTGTGTCATTGAACAGATAGGGCTCTCTGCATGGATTCCACTTCCCAGACTGTGAATGTAGAACGAAATCTAAGTAAGGATAAATGGAGCTTCTGGTGAAGTTGAAGCCATGGATTCCGTCTTCAGGAAAAACAATGATCTGTGCCCCCTGTATGTAAAACAAAGACATGTTTTGCAGGCAAAGCAAAGGAAAAGAGGGGATCTCATGGGTAAAAAGACCTAAAGAAAGTTAAGGACAATCCAATTATGCATTGCCAATAATGTAGCTTCAAAGTATTTTTTCTTCGACTTCATAGTAGGTGTAACCATGTAGCAGGTGTAACTATTAAAAAAAAAAGGTTTATTTAACCTGACACATGCCTTTATCTTGAAAAATAATGTGTTTGACATTATTTTAAGGGCATGCAAAGAAGAGCAGGACTTCATCCAAATTCTTGCCAAACATGTTCTCCCTTCACACTAGTCATGAGAATGACGTGATTCAGGTTAAAGACTGATGATGTTCAAAACTTGTCTTATTTTTTCTAATCAGAATTATGTTATTTGCAGATGAACTTTGTCAAAGGTGCTATATGAACTGTATCAAAGGTGGGTGCAGCATCACTTAGTAGATTAGGTATATAGGGTTGGACAGGGTACTGGGAGTGTTGATTTCAGAAACAGCTGGACTGTGGAAGCAGTGCAGAGTCTGGTAGAAATGCAGCCATGCCAGGGCCAGGCTGGGTCTACCTGAAGTTCCGGGACAGCTGAACTGTTCCTAAAAGTAAGGTGGATTCCTCTCAGATCAGTCACAGTATCAGTCATTCAGATTCCTATTACTTTTCAGAAGTCAGTTCAAACATATTATCTGTGCTATGGCTTTGGGATAATTTATGGGTTTTGGGTGCAGTCCCGCATAAAAATGGATATTATGCTTCTGCCCAGTCATCTGAATGTCTAGAAAAAAAAAAAATCATGTTTTCAAATTATACAAAAATGGTAATTTTTATCTCCCAGAACAACAGATCTGTGAAAATTGCAAGTCAATTCTTCTCTGTGTAGGGACAGTAACACTTGCTTCCTTTGACCAGAGCCAGCTTTGGGTCCTCCTAGGGAGTGATGGAAAGGGGGCTCTGCATAAGAACAGCTGGAAATACTAGTCTCTCTCCTCTAAATATATTTAGACTGAGAACCATTCCATGGTAGGGTAGGAGAAAGGAACGGAAAACTTTAGTTCCACAAAGTTGTTAATGGTGGAACATTAATTTCCAAAGCATTTAACTTCTGTAGTTTTTAGAAACATTTGGGAATTTCCACTGAGAGCACTGGACCAAAACCAAACACAAAGACAGCTGCCCATAAGACAGTCTTTCAGTGAAAACATTCCACTTAAGAAAACAGAAAGGAGCTAGGTATTCAGACCAAAATAGAAATTAATTTCCCTATACTAAATAACTATAGGCGTGTTTTTCCAAGCTTGGAATAACCAGAGTCAGGCGGGATGCTACTTGGCCCGAGTTTTTTTCAGAGCTGCTGGCAGGTCAGAGTGTCTGAAAAGCCAGACCATAGTTATGTATATAAATATGGCTTTAGTTGCCTGGGAACGCCAACGTGAAAGATTATCTTCAAACAGCAGTTACTCCACATATCCATGGGGCACACCCAGCTGCTCTGAGCTGGGGCATACCTGTCTGGCAGCGGCCACCACTTGCTGCTCATAGATGTCAATGTTCCTGCCCATGAGCTCCAGCGCGGAGCGGCGATCCACGAGGGCTGTCGGGTTAGGACTCAGTATGGACTCGTGCTCGTACACGGCGGCGACATAATGCCCCTCCCTCCTCACCCTTCCTGAGACAACTTGATAGAAGAAAAAGCAGATGGGCAGCTTCCAGCACAGATCCACCATGGTGTATGCCATAAATCTAGAGGGGAAAAAAAACAAAGAGGGTGGGGGCTGCAGCAAAATATCATGCCAGGAATTTAAATTTAAGATTAAATATGGATAGTAACTGAGATTCTTAGCAGTGTTTGAACTGAGTGCAGTGTTTTTAAATTCCTGAATGACCACATGCATATTGTTTCTAAACCTTAAATCTACCTATCTTGGGCCCAGATTAGGAAAGTACTTACACAGAACAAGGACTGACACAGTCAATGGCTGTGCAACACTTCAGAAATACTATAGAAATGCTCTTTTCTTCAGAATTACTCTCATAGTATGAGAATTCTGGATCTATCACCACAGTATTAGTAGTATCATTAAGGAATTAAATCTCAAATATCAGTAAAGGTTAAAGTGCGTGCAGGAGAGATGCACTGATACTATGTATTACTAGCCTATAAGTTCAGTCACTGACTTGTTAATTGTATTTGTTCTTTGGGAACTCTTATCCAAGAAAAAAAAAAATGTTCCAAAACACTCTTAGTGCCCTTCAGTCTTAGTAATCCACAACTCCCTGAATTTTTTCAAAGCAAATATAGACTGACAAACACATGCATGAAGAGCCTTCTTTAGTTCCCATTAGGAGTTCAGCAGGAAAAAAGATCAATTATTAACTAATCCCAGTCTTACTTTTATTCATGTTATATTAAATATAGTTTTGTACCTAAAAAAAAGAAGTCTATGGCAAGTTAACTGAAACCATCTATTTGCTTAAATTCCAGGAAGAAAACCAGCTTATTTAGCAATCCTCAATATTGCTGTGGGATTTTTTTACTGAAACACCAACAATGAACAAATTGGAAAAACACTGAGTAAGTACTATCTTAGTTTAAGCCACTTGTTTACTCCTATTAGCTCTACATGCTATTTGCAACACTGGTTTGATAGCAACGCAATCTCATGTAAGAGAGCAAAATCATAACCTTAGTGCCCATGGTAGGCAGATTTGTTTTGTTAACCAGAAAGTTTTAACATGGAATAATAACACTTATTAGGGGCCAGAAAGAACTTAAGTATTCGATGCTGCTAAACTCAACTATATATTCATATTTCCTTGAGCTTTAATTAGCCAATGTGTCCATACATACATGCCTTCATGGGTAAATTTATTTAAAGCACAATAAAACTAGAATAAATCCTTGGCATCTCTGTAATCAGATGGATTAAAGATATTGCATTTATATAAACAGTTTTGAAAAGTGATGTACAATAAGCTACGCTTGCTATTCTGCATCTTGAGGAAAACACCCAGTAGCTATGGGGAGTCATTTGGCAATGCAAATCAAGAACAGAGGGGTCTGCTCTGTGCAGCTCAGCTTTGAAAATGAAATACCAAAGCACATGTGAACATATAAAGCAATAGCAGAGGAAGGGAGAGGAGAGGTGAGAAACCTCACAGTTATGGAACCTACTGAAAATAAACAAACTGTGTGGCACTTCACTGACAAAATAATCTTTTCTATTTCTGTCACCCCTTCAGAGCCAAAATGCCTAATTAGGACAGGAATGGGTTCTAGTCAGCTGCTCTTCACTAAAGTTGTCAACTAAGACGTAATTATAATTCATCATTACAAATGATGGAAAGAGTTAGAAAGTTTCAAGACCATGGGATGGAATTGCTATGTGTTAGAAAAAAAAAATGCCTTTTTGCCTTCTAAGCCAAAGACACCAACCATCAACAGAAAAAATTAGCAGGTAACAGGCTTCAACAAAATGATGTACTTTACAAACATGCTTTTAGAATTCTTATTTTTCTGCCACAGTTCATTTTCTGGTGGTCAGAAACACTCAAAAGTATTAATCTGAGTCCCTCATTTAGATGCACAAGAGGTTTAGCACTGAACATGCAAGATGCACACAATCCTATCTGGCTAAACCTGGGCTGACTGAAATAATAACTACAATAATTCCTCTGAGTCCTTTCCGTTGGCTGTGATTACTGCTAGTCCTACAGATGATGGGTGAGCACTTGTGTGAGTGCTCCCCAAAGCCTTTCCCCTGCTTGACAGCTTGAACAGCAGAACTGCTGTCTATGGATTGCTCCTAACAGCGAGAGCTGTGACAAGCCCCAAGGCTGGGCTTGGCTATGTTAAGCTTTCCAGCAAAATAAGGATACAAATGGGGTTTACTTAGCCCTCAGGCTGTTGAGATTCCAAATATGTCTCTGCCACTTTCTGGATTTTTTTCCTACTGGAAAATGCTACACCATCTAATAAATCCTTTCCTTGAGGAGAAGTAATTTGCTTAGGGTCTATTGAGCAGTCACCTCACCTGAGCCATGGCTTGAAATTTTCATGAACTGAAATGCTTTAAAATTTTATCTCTTTTACTGTCCTTTTCCTGTGATTTATGTGGCCTTTTGCCAGGCAGAGAGGCTGATTTGGGATCATCTCACCCAAATACAAGTATTTCATAGCAGTATTACTGTCATCCAGTCACAATATTCCAGTTACAGGTCCACACAAAGGGTAAAAAGATTGGTGTTTAAGGTTGGAATGCAAGTTTTCCCTGCAGTCACTTTGCAGACTGTTTTCCTATCTAGTCAACAATTTCTGTTGTTTAACTTGTGAACTAAAGTATCCAGTCACTCGCTTCTCCACACTGAGAAAACCAGTGCATACCCTGCTTCTTAGCACTTCTATACTCAGAATAATCCAGCAGACTACAATAATAAAAGAGGTAGCACAGCACTAGTCTAGGTCCTCTTAAGTGATTAATAGCAAACCCATCCTAAGCTGTGCCTGACATGTAGTATAGCAACATAAACAGTACTAGTAAGTAACATAATAGCAACATAGCAGTAACACAAAAAGTAATAATTACTCAGCAAATATTAAATTGACTATGAAAAAAATAAAGCCTTTTTCACACTAAATTATTTGATGTTGTTGCCATTCTACTATATATTATACAACATATAATAAAAGTACATTAAAATAATGAGCCAGGAAGGACCACCC